>VUQR01022955.1:17616-29532 GCA_015108515.1 Hemichromis elongatus | reverse complement strand
CACACGGGTAGGAAATGAACTGAAATGTAAAAGACTAACAACACCAGGAGGGGGCAGTAAGCGGAAACTGTGGATACCAATCGAAGTAAAACACCGAAGAAGAAGCGGCGGACTGGTTGGTTTGCTGATGCATTTATGCCGCGAGTTTAATTTTGTAGATACCAGACCCTTACCTCTGAGCAAACAGCCTCAAAATCAATTCACAGGTTACATACCGTGTTGTCAGCAGTAGTTAAACCTTAAGTTTGTGACTTTGCTTTTTGCGACTTTGTTGTGCTTGTCTGGGAAATCTTTGGTTTGGTTTGTCAACAGTTCTTACGTGTGAAAAATGTCAGTGGATACAGAGGAAACTCACCAGGTAACTATGGCTATGGCTATGGCTAATATTAGCTACTACACAGCACCGTTATGATGTGTTTTAATGTGATGTGTGTTGTTTTTTTGTTTTTTTTTTCGTGTTTTAGAGGTTAAAAGCTGCGGTTCATTATACAGTGGGTCGTCTCTGCCAGAAGATCGGTGAAGACCACCGAAGACAGTTCAGCCGACAAGTTATAGCGGCAATAGCCGAGACGACATTCAGACAGTGTGGTAGGTGTTCAACTAATGAGGACATCCTTTCATCCTTTATTTGGTACACCCGTTTATCTGATCTTTACTGAAAATAGCTGATGATGTGGTTAGTTTTCTGAGTGTTTCAGAAACTACTGTCCCCCCCAGCCATCTTAAGGGTTTATAGAGAATGGTTTGAAAAAGACAAAATATACAGGAAGCAGCATTTCCCAGGATGAATATGCTTTGTTTGCCAGATGCATGGCCAAACTGCTTTGACCTGATAGGAAGGCAACAATAACACAGTAACCCCTCATTTCAACTTAGGTATGCAGAAGATCATCTCTGAAGGCACTGCATATCAAACCTTGAGGTAGATGGGCTACATTATAAGATTTGAAAAATGTTGCCTGGTCTCATGACTCTTGATTTTTGCTTCAAAAGATTTCAGGAACAGAACGTAAACATGATGAAAGCATAGATCCATCCTGCCTTGTATCACCAGTTCAGTTGGTAGCTGAGGGAGACCTGGGAGGTCTGGGCTTCTCTGCTGAGGTTGCTGCTTTTGCAGCCTGGGCTTGGATAAGGAGTAGAAAATGAATGAATGAACTGTGGGTCTTTTAGTACCTGGTGATCAGTAATTAAACACCTCGGCTACCTGAGTATTGTTCCTGACCATGTCCTCTCTTTTATGACAACAGTATATCCATCGTATGACATGGTGCATTATTCTGCTTCCAAAGGAATAGCACATCATGTGACAAAACTCAAAACATCTCAACACTCAAATAGCCTGGACAGTCACCAGCTCCAGTACCTTTAGGATGTGGTGGAAAAGGAGAATCACATCACGATGCATAGCTGACAAATCTGCAGCAACTATGTCATGCTAACATGACAATATGGACCAAAATCTCTGAGGAATGTTTCCAGCACATTGTTGAATCTATGTCATGAAGAATTAAGATAGTTCTGAAAGCAAAAGGGGGTCCAAAACAGCACTAGCATAGTGTATATAATGAAGTTTGAGCTAACATAGTTTATCCTGGTGTATGTTATAAAATACAATTAATTTACTGGCAAATCAGTACAAAGTGCGGTGTTTACATACCCTACCTAGCAGCAGCTCCATATCACTGTGTTGGAACATATTTTTTCAAAGTATAAAGTATCATGCAGAGCTTCAGTCATGGCTTATAATGTACAGTTTTGCATTTTTAAACCCATAATACAGTTATATTTTTCAGAAAACTTAAACTTCATATAAAATTATTATAAAATAAGTTTTTAGTGTATTATATTTTTTGTAATTCAGTTATACTTAAGTCGTTACATACATGCAGTTCTCTTTTCGGTGTCTTTTTTTTACTTTTTAATGAGCACATTTCAAAATATATCATATATGATTTGATCAGACACATTAAATTAGCATTATCAACACTGTATAGTTTCTCTTCTGGGCTCAGAGTAAATCAACAATTTACAAGCACGTAAAATTTAGTTTAAAAATGGAGATAAAATTCCAGCTTTTTTCTGATATAACCTTTTGCAACTCATCGTGCTAATATGCTCTTTGATGTGGATTGTAGAAATGAAATGGCATTACAGGACTTTATACAATTCAGCAAAAAGGGAAAGAGACAAAACTAAACTCTGGGTCTCTTGGAGGAAATCAGCCAGCAGGTAGGCTGGGGACAGAAAGAGAACAGGAAACTCACACTTTTGCTAGACTTACCCTAAACCCCGCTCCTGGAGTGAAGTGCAGTTACTTAATTAGAAGTTGTAAATAAATTCTAAAATTGTGTCAAAATAATAATGTAGTCAAGTTTAGTCCATGTACAGTAGTCTTTTGTTGTGGTGTGTTCGATGTATCAAGTTAAAAATGTAATACAGGCGTTGGTGATAGACCATTGCTCTCATTCTTTCTTCTATTTATTTTTATTTTCTTAATATAGAGTTTTTGTTTGTGTCCTTGTGTCATTGCTGGAACATGAAACGGCACCTGCAGCCTTTTCAGGTTGCACAGGCAGTCCAGCTCCTCCAGGTTAGCACGTCCATATGGTCTGTCATAAGATTTGTTTTGTTTCCAAGGCCAGGTTTAAGAGTGTGAAGGAGAAACAATGAGATGGGCAGAGCTGTAGAAATGCATCACCATAAGCAAGTTGTACGTATCAGTCAGGGTGGATAAGAAGAAAGCCACAACTTGCAAAACCCTTTCCTTTTTGGGGGGCTTCTTGTTTCAGCTCTAGTTAATTTTCCTGAACTGGGATGACTGCAATATGTCAGGTTTACCTGACTTTGTGTTATACTGTGCTCACGTTCCCTTATTTTTATTTAATTTTTGAGTAAGAACTATGAAAATGAATGGAGCTGAAATGATTCTAACTCATAGGCGTACAGAGGATCCATAACATTGAATATCAATGCAGTTTTGCAACAGACTCAAATCAACCTTTCACTTTTTGTTTTTAACAGATATATTTGCTAAAGACCTGGAAGCCTTTGCAAGGTAAGCATTTTCCCCCCGCACCATATTAACAACTTAACCAAAAAAAAAAAAAAAACCTTTTACTTTGTTACTTAAACTGCAGGTATTGAAATATGTTCTTATACATGGCTTCCAATCCCAAATTTCATTTCAGGCATGCTAAAAGAAGCACCGTCTCTGTAGATGATGTAAAACTTGTAGCCCGCCGCAGTACTGCTTTGGTAAGTTATTCACAAAGAAATGACAGATTTAGTGATGAATGATTTCTGCACAGTTAACTTACAGTACAGCAACCATGTAGTTATGCCAATGTTAACCACTGAAATAATATCAAATAACTGTTTACTGAACCTGTGTATTGCATATATAATCTACAGCAGACAGTAAATTTAATGTTTAATTTGCCTTTATTTATTTCAGTCCATCCACATACACAATAAAAGTGAAGAACTGACCCAGGAGCACATGAATTTGAAAAAGAAGACTACTGCAAAGAGGAAGAGCATAGAAACTGAGGAGGAAGGCAGAGAATAAGGACAGGACTCGGGCAAGCCTGCGGTGTCTGACTTGAGCCCAATCAATCAAATCAACATGAACACTGAATTAAATATATGTGATAAGCTGAAAGCCAACAAATCTCTTTCATGGGACATGTGCCTGTCATTACAGTTATGTAGCCTAGATTTGGAGCAAATAAGTGCAAAGTTCTGTCCCAGGATCTGCTAATGTGTCAAATTTTAGTGCATGTAACGTTTTACCTGATTTGTTACCCTGTATGAATGAAAACATTAAACTTTATTTCTAAAGCATTGCCAAAGTGACCCTCCTAAAACTACATCTTGAAATTAAAGTTCCCTGTTTTGCAGTGGGATTCTTAAAACAAATCCCCAATCCCAAGGCACAGAAACTTGACATTAGCTCTAGGATAATAGCCAATTTGGGGGAGAGAATATTGCTGAAGAAAAGCAAAACCACATTGCTGAGCTTGACTGTTTTTTTACCTTTCCAGTACCTAATAAGTAGCTGTGGATAATTACCAGAAAAAAAAAAAAGAAAGGGGGGGATAATTCACGAACAAGCCATCAAAAGCAGCAAAAAGACAGGTACTACCCCATATCATGTCTGAGAAGGCCACACACTGAAAGTGTTGGAACTTCCATCTTCTTCCTTCAGAACAGACTTCAGTCAGGGTTCAAACGGAGACCTCGACCAGCAGAGCCCAAAGTCCCTAGATATGTGAATCGAATTAGATGGTTTTTGATTTGACCAACTTGACTCAAGTAATATCAACTAAGCATCTATTCAAATGAACTTTATTAGAGAACTCCCTTCATTTGACATGTTTTTAAACACCTCACAAACAAAATCTACTGGGAACCATTGGACACACCACTCCACGTTCGCACACCACTCGCGTCCCCCAGTGTCTTCAGCAGGTGTCATCCACATCAAGTACACACTTACAGATCAGTTCATTAACATGAAAGCACACACCATACAGCATTCAAATCAGATAATATAAGCAATACAAATATTCATCACAACATTCCACTACATTTCGATATTTCTGCACTTGACAGACATACTTAAGAATAAGGAAAAACTTGCAAAGATTTAAAAAAAAAAAAAAAAATCTTGAAGTACTAATTAAACAATGTCCATATTAGGGGAGGCGCTCGTAGCATCTGCAGCTTCCACTCACACACTCAGAAAGCAGTCAACTTGGGCTCTTTCACTGCACAACCAGTCCGTTTCACGCGTCTCTCTCCGTTCGCTCACTCATCGCTTCACCCTTCGCCACAAGCCATCCTCAATCGCACTCATCAGTTCTTAAAATGTCAGTTGCGCTGTTCTTTCCATGTAAAAGTGGATAAAAGTGAAAACACCCACCGTCTCTTAGAACATGCGGAGTGAAGCCGTTCTTTGATGGCATAGCATTTACAGGTGGGAAGAGGGAGAATGATACCGATATCACCCCAAGAATGCTGCCAAAGAGGAGCTTCCTCGCAGGGAAATGGAAGAGAGGTGAACTGCAGAAGAGATTTCAATGAAGGCTTTTCCACAGAACTTGACTGCAAATAAAGTTGCACTTAAAACATTTATGTTTCAACCAGATTCTTCCCAATGCAAGATTGCCTTTTAGGTCGATGACAATGCCGGATAATGGTGAACCACGAACATTCATGCATTTTCAAAAATGGTTATTACATTTCACAATACATGCATTAGAGAATCCAGTTGAAATGGATACAAACAAATGAGACAGCAAAAATAGCACTTTTCTCAGCCATCCTGGTAAACAATTCACTTCAACACTTCCTAAATTAAATCTTTAGCATTTTTTTTTCCAAATGTACAAAACATCTTCACACAAAAGTGTTAAGTTTTCAGATACGCATCAACACCAGAAATAAATTTCGAAATGACTCATCTTTCTCGCAATACTTACCATACAAACACTTAACTTACATACCCCACCCAGATGACTTTGACTCCATGCTGGACCCAAAACCTGAGCTAAACCCACTACCACTGGTTGTAGAGTTTGACCCTGTTCCCCAGCCAAGACTGGCTGAGCTGGTGCCATAGTTGCTGTTGCCTGTACTGAAAGACTGACTCTGGTCTCTACTCGAGCTCGTTCCACTGGAGGTGCTGCCTGAGGTGGATGTCTGCTGCTGGCTAGCCAGCATACCCATCATACCCCAACTACTCTGCAGAGCAGCCTGAGCAGCAGCCATCATGGCAGGGTTCAAGCTGAAGGAACCAAAATTAGCCAGACTACTGTTAGTGCTGCTCCCTAACCCACTACGGCTGCTACCAAATGCTTGAGCTCCAAAACCATTTCCAAATCGGGCTGTGCGATCAAACTGCCTATTGCCATGTTTGGGCTCAGCATTTGAGATGTGAACACTGACTCCTTTGATAATAAGGTCTTCTCCGCAGAGAGACTGCGCAACCTGTGAAGGGAGAAAATAATAAGTTAGATCATGTGGACACAAGCAACAACAACAATAACAGAAGGAAAGTAGTACCATCTACATATTTCATACATTACCTGATCATCTGCAAATGTAACAAAGGCAAAAGCACGGAATGGTTTGGGAATGAACACATCTGTGACTTCTCCATACTGCATAAAGAACTGCCGTAGATCATCTGTGGTCATGTCTTCTGTGCAACGGCCTACAAACACTTTGCGGCTTCTTAGTGGCTCATCAGGACCTTGCTGTAAAGAGGAAAGTGCATTAGCATTTCGGATTGTTAACCACAGTATTAACTTTTGAATCCCATAGTGTGTGGGTATATGCATGGGCATTACCATATTCACCTTCGAGTTAGGGAGCTTGCAGTCGCACCACCTCCCATCGATCATATGGCGCTGAGAGATCACCTTTTCTTGAGCTTCATACTCTGTGAACCTCACAAAGCCAAATCCTTTGGAGTTTCCAGTCTTAGCATCTCGTTTTACCTACGACAAAAGAAATAAAACAAAAAAATCAATCATCAGCAAAAACATAAAAATGGTAAACGGCCTGTATTTGTATAGCACTTTACTTAGTCCCTATGGACCCCAAAGCGCTTTACACTATGTTCGGTCATCCAGCCAGTCACACACACATTCACACACTGGTGATGGCAAGCTTCATTGTAGCCACAGCTGCCCTGGGGCACACTGACAGAGGCAAAAAATTGCAAACTAATGCAAACGCATTGATATCCAACTTATACCTGAACCATGATGACTTCTCCAAATGTGCTAAAGTAGTCTTTAAGGTCCTGTTCAGTCGTTTTCCAAGGAAGACCCAATACAATCAGGTCCGATGTTTTCATATCTCCCCTCTTCATTTTCACGGCGGAAGAGGCATCGATTTCATCCATTTTTCTTTTATTGTCTAAACAGAAAGACAAAATAAATATTAAAATATATGAAAAAGTATTTAACAAAAATGCAAAATATATAAGTCTTAGATTATTAGTAGTTTATGCATTTTCCTCTTTTGTACCCCAATAATAATAATAATAATAATTTTAATCACAGTTCTGGTGGTTTCCCTTTGGTGAAAAATCAGTCAGTTCTGAGGGCACCAAAACTAACTCCATGCTGGAAAACCCTTGGCCCATCATTAAGTCCTGTCATTTCGGTGAAGTACCAATTCAAGTTTAAAGTGATTTTAACAGCTCGACGTGGAGGTACACACATCATATAATCTTAACTAAAAAGACCCTTAATGAAATCGGGCAAAACAAAAACACCATCAAATGGTAAGGTTAAAATAATAATACCCTTCAAAACAAAATCCAACAATATAGATTACCTCTAATTATACAGCATGCGATGCACTACAGGTACTTGGTTCAGCAGAAGGAATGTAAAAAACAAAATCAATCCTAGGGTGCTCTGTTTATGAATGGATTTAGCGCCTGAACTTGGTGGGCGTGACCAAACCACTTGTCACGTCACTTAACTATTTTAAGTAACCTGAGGCGACTTCATGAATTATAAATAACATCTGCCCACCTGTTCGGATAAAGTCTCTAGGTGTAAATAAGAACAAGGAAAGCACTCATCTTTACCTTTTGGATAGTTCACCACGTACACGACATTTCCCCATCCATTTTCTGGCGCGTGCAGGACCCCTTCCACGAGTCGCACTCCCCTCATGCACTGAGACACGGGGCTCCTGAACCGCAGGCCGCAAGCCCCAGGAAACTGAGCTGCCACGGTGGAAAGAAGAACAGTGCCATCGTCTTCGGAGGGAATCTCCATGGGCTCCTCATTTTCCTCCTCCGCCACTCGAATGTACACCTCAGCCATTTCCGCTCAAAAATAAAACTTACTCGCGGAAGCAAAACAATGCTAAAGTTAGCGGTTAGCTCGCTAATTGTCCACAGAATCGGCTAACCTTAGCCGATGACGCTAACAGGACTGAATGAGTCAGGCTAAACTGTTTGTTATACTTGAGACAAAGATTTCTCAAATACAAAAACTAAAACGGCGTCAGGGCTAGTTTATTTCAAAATTATTTAATCAATAATGCTACTTTTAGATTGCGCTAACAAGGGGGCAACGATCTTACTGCTCCTTTGTTTGCTGGGACGGGGATCTGTGCCGTCAACACCGGACGACGATCACTCTAACGTGCCTGTTGAAATGAAAACTGCGCAAATTCCGTCGGCTAAACAAAAAGATGAAACGTTTTCTTACAAATTGTTTGCTCGGACCAGAGGAGTCATGCAACTTAAATAAAGCGCTTGTCTCGTCCAACGTGTAAAGTAAGGAAAGCTCAGACAAGTATTTTTCCACGAGGCGAAAAATAAAAGCGCCATGTAAGGCCGAGCAAAATGGCATTATCTAAGCGAAGGAGGAACTACGTCATTAAAATGGAAGGTTTCACTTAACCCGGGGAGGCGGGGGGCCGTGTCCACTCTGTGTCAGTAAAAGTAAGAAGCAATTGTAAGTAAGTAAGTATATAATCCCAAGGCTAATCGTTTTGTTTTATTTTACTCGTTTCTATCAATGAAATTTAATATAAACAATTAAACTTAATAGTTAATTATGGATTGTGTTTCCTTCCCCCCCGTAAATGGAGTAGATAAGTGTATGTAATCGACAACAACAGCTTCCGTTATTTGGCTGGAGATTGGAAGATGGCGGTTTGAATGGGCTATCCAAACTTTGAAAGACAGACGGCTAATGAGAAGTTGGGATCACAAGTATTTACCTACATTTTTAAATTGTAGGTCATTGCGCTCCCACCTTTCAAATTTCAAAAGTCCAGAGCGTGTCTAAAGCATAGCTGTCATGTCCATGTTAATGTAAAACTGCATTATTGCGTCGGTTTAGGATGTATTAAGTCATTTTCAGATGACTGGTCTTTTTGCATGGCTTGTCTCCCTGATGAATGGTCACTTGAAAAAGTTTCATGTGCATAAAGCAGTTTTACAAAGCTATTTTAGAAGTTTGGCGATCAACATCGACTGTCTACAGACAGGAGGTAAAGCAACATAAGCTGGTGCAGGGATAATAAAGGTGACGATCATGGATTTCGGTAGGAAAAGAAACTCCCCTCCTCTTCTGCACATCAGCTGTGGGAATGGCCTCCACCTTCAGGTACCTTGGTGTACATCTCACTGAGAACTTTACCTGCACTTCCCACCTACTTAAGAAGGGACACCAATGCTTTCTCATGAAGCTGATACATGCTGGTACTCTGGCAAGGGTGGTGAAAGCCCCACCAGTGGTGATATCTACACCAGCAGAAGCAGGAAAAGGCCCTCCATCTTAAAAGACCCTACTTAGCCAGCATGAGGAGGCACCCTCTGTGGAAAGGTCAAAAACATGAGAAACTATTTATCTTTGTCCTACCAACCACCCCCTGTATTAAAATTGTATTTGTACCCATTTTATTTATACCAAAATGACACTGTAACCATGTTCTTTGTTTTTATATATATTGCTATTGTTCATTCTCAGTCTTGGCTTTCAAACCAGGAGCCAAGCAAAAAATTTCATTTCGCATTATGTGAAGATGACTTTGAATGACCCTATAGTACCCTATAAAATATGTTCCTGAAATCTGTCAGTAATGGGTAATAATACAAGAACCGTTACACACAAACCTCACAAAATTTCCACATGCATCACAGTTCCTTCTGCATGAATCAGAAACAAATCTGGTCTCTCATTAGTCAACACAATACCATTACTGCATACATGTTTTTTTTTTAAGGCTCCCTTCAAAATTTAAACCTATATAGTGACCACAAGCAGTGAGTTGTTTAAATGGCAAATCATAAGATTCAGGCAGCACTCCAACAAAAACACAAAAAAGCGAGATCTCAAACAGCTTTTTATTACATTTCCAATCAATAACAGTACAATTTAGTACAGTATCTATCTTGCATCCAGCTCACCGTGGAACACCAACAGACCGAAATGAAATACAAAAAGTGAATAGGTACATAAGGGTGCAGAGCTCTATAATATTAATGGAAAGAGAAAAGGGAATCCATCTCAGTTGAATTGCATTTTCACTTGTGGCCACACACGAATACATCACATTTATTGTACATCATCGCAGAAAGAAAGGAAAAAAAAAAAAGTGAAAATATGTCACAACTTTAACAAAAGTGCTTCTGTATACAGTGAAAATGTTGTCATTCAGATGTTCCGATTTTTAATTTAAGACCAAAGGGGGGGGGGTTAAGTACAAAAAGTCTTAGTATGGACAGTGTGTGAGGACATTTTTCTTCCATTGTGTGTGTGTGTGTGTGAAGATTTGAAGGAGAGAGGACTTTTCAAGGATAGATTTCTCACAATGATTGTTATAATTATTACAAAATTGGCATCAATAGAACTGGTAAGCATAATTTACATTAGGTATGCAGTCAATAATAAGTCTGTTTCCATTCTTGCTCACTCTGGTGCATAGCGTTACCAGTATTAGTACATGACGTATGTATGCAGAGTTTGAGCCAAAAATAAATTGGCCTCTTAAGTTTAATCAACAGGTTACTCTCCTTTTTGGAAACAAAAGAAAAATCTAGGATTTTTGCACCATTGAAAGCAAGTCTACAGCATGCACATCTAAATTAACTCATGGCAGACAAAATTAAATGTCTTAACTTAAAACAGACCATTATTTTCAGACATTGATTTTGTACATTTCATTCACAGAGTTGCAACTGCAGTCCCAAGCAAAGGAAGTGTCTATTAAGTCAGGTGAGGTGTTTCACTCAAAGTGAATACGAAACACAAATCCCCTTTCATATAGTAAAATCGAGCCATGCCTCAGTTACTTCAGCACCCTAATCCAAACCCTTTCCACCGAAAGTCAAAGGCATGTACAAGAATTAAGGGGGTTAACTGGATAATTTACTGGTAATAATTCTTTCTGTACTGGAATGAGCATTCATAACTTATAGCATGTGCTTGGTTAGTTAACACAGTATTAGTTGAGAGGCAAAGCTTCATGTGCAAAAGGCTGTGATGAAACAAAAACAGCTAGTATATAAATACATCATGGACATTTTGAAAGCTGCTCGTGTAATATGATCCAAGCTTTTTACTTCTGCATGTTTTTCTCATCTGTCTTATATGATTTACCTGGATTAGAAAGACAAGCTGTAATTCAAACATATCTAAAACCACTAAAGAAATATGACAAAAAAGAAAAAAAGAAAGCCATCAAGAATAACAAACCATCAGAATAGAAATCTTAAAAAAAAGAAAGAAAAAAAAAAGGAAAAAGTTAAATAATTTGTACAATTACACTCCAACATTTGCTTTCAAGACGCACACATTTGCATGGGATGATAGTGTTGTTTTCTCTTTCAAGGTAACATAAAATGGTCCAAGAAGGAATGCACAAGTTTCGGATTTGATACCACAGGAGATCCTTTCTTAACTAGGTGATAAACAATTGTGCTCTTCTTTGTGTAGGAAAGGCATTGGTTTCCCTTCGTTTTTGTGGTGTCCAAGTCAGTTTAAACAGTGTTGAAGAAGATGCTGTGAACATTCTCAAGTTGTAATGGTCTTCCAGTCAACTTTGGAGTTAAATGAACATCTGAGAAACAAAGAAAGGTTAAATTTAAGATTTGAATAATCTAAGCTGACCTACTGTTTAGTCCTTTTTAATATTCTGCCATGTTAAGACCTTAAAACCTGATGGTCCCATTACAAACTACAACCAAGTGTGGAACAAGCGTAAAGCTAACTGGATTTTGGAGGGAAATTGCCATTTATTTGGAGACAAATGTAAAAAAAAAAAAAAAATCAAAACCAAAAAAAAAAAACAAAAAAAAAAAAAAAAAAAAAACGAAAGAAAAAAAAAAAAAAAACAAACAAAAAAAAAAAAAAAATAAAGCAAAAAAAAAAA
>VUQR01022955.1:0-17596 GCA_015108515.1 Hemichromis elongatus | reverse complement strand
TTAAAAAAGAAAACAAAAAAGAAAAAAAAAAAAAAAAGACTAAAAACAATCAAACGATAAAAGAACCTTCAGGCTTCAATTCCAGATCTTCAGAAAACTGTCCCAGGATCCTGTTGCAACTGCCATGCCATCATCAGTAACTCCCAGGCAGCTAACACGGTTGTCATGTCCAGCCAACACACCTGAAGGCAATCATTAATTGTCATTTAGTTAACAGCAATGCACAAAGAAAATACAAACAAGTGACATCAATTTGGATGTTACAAAGTGCTCTTGGGATTTACCACCACTAAGGAAATGAAAGGCTTTTTCAGGCATACTAACCAGCACGATCAGCTTTTAGTGTGTCCCACACATTGCAGTTAAAGTCGTCATATCCTGCCAGAAGAAGGCGGCCACTCTTTGAGAATGCCACAGAGGTGATGCCACATATGATATTGTCATGAGAGTAGATCATTAATTCCTGATCAGCACGCAGATCAAACAGCCTGCAGGTGGCATCATCAGAGCCCGTGGCAAAGGCATTTCCATTAGGGAAAAACTGAAATTTCCAAAACCAGAAATAATTATTGTCCAATTACTGATTGAAAAAACAATCAGGAAACAAATTTAACAAGTAAAACATTTGTATTTACATGTGTATTAAACTTACACAGATGGCATTAATGTCAGACTCATGGCCAGTAAATGTCTGTCTGCACATGCCCTCTCGAACATCCCAGAGTTTAGCAGAGGCATCACAAGCACCAGAGACAAATAACCTTGAGTCAGGGGCCAGTGACAGGCTCATGACATCACCGGTGTGTCCAGCAAATGTGGTTGTCTGCTGGCCAGTCTCAATGTCCCAAAGTGCACTGTGAAATAAAGGATTTAGAGATCAGTTTGCAAGCCGTCTAGCACGTTAACCGCTCAGTAACTGAACTCAATGACATCTTTTCACTCACCAAGTGGTATCTCCAGAGCTTGTAACAATCTGGTTGTCATCAAGAAAGCGACAACAGGACAGGTATCCTGATATTGAGAGTCAACAGAAGTCATTAATAAACAACTGAAAGACAAATATAGAACTTGCAGAGCCCATTTAACCCCTACTTGCAGTTATGGCTAAACAGCAATTAACAATAAATAGATCAATCCAACTCTTAAGTTACTTTGGACAAATATGGAAAAAGAAGCATGTTTTTAACTGATACTTGTACTAAGACTTCTACAACCATTTTACCTGTATGTCCAGCGAGCTCACGGCTCACACGTACATTCCCCTCACGTGTTTTCAGGTTGTAGATGGAACAGATGTTATCTAAGCCACCACAGGCCACATAGTTTCCTGAAGGCGCGTATGCGCAAGTCATGACCCAGGAAGATCGAAGTGGAATGGCATGAACCTGTAAGGTAACAAACACACACATACAGAGACTTAAGTTCCATTTTGTCAAAGAAAAACAGTTTTAAGCTTTCTTTTAAACAAGTATTCAGACTCTTTTCTATAGCATTCAACACTGTAGTCAGCTGTGTCCTGTTGAATATAATGTGTCCTTAAAATTTGTGCGTAGGGCTTCTGTTGAGTTGACCTATGTCAACATTATTGGATTAAACAGTAGAAAGTCCTGCCAGGAAGACAACCATGTCAGCACTTCATCAAAAAGGTCTTTATGGTAGAGTAGTTAGAAGCCAGACACAAGCTTCCTTTAAGAAGGGAAAAAAGAAAAATCTCCCGACTGCAGTGGTGAACCCAAGCTTACAGCAAAGAACGCTCTGGTGGCTTGCTGACAAGTTTCCAATGGTTCCTCCGAGGACAAGCCTAACCCCAAAACTTAAACTGAACAAAATATGTTTATATACACACACATTTTTTTTAAACCACTAAAGGTAACCAATAAAGAGTGCAAGATAAAAGACTGAAAATCATCTCCACATTTAACACAATAATAATAATTGAAACTTTTATTATTTACAAGTGTCTTCTTCATTTCAAGTATAAACTATAAAAATAAGCTATTGTGAGGTACTGCCAGATCACAAAGTTCTTGTGACCTAAGCAACAACTCAGAAGTGAGTGAACTATTGAGATATTAGGCAGCGTCCTCTAAAAATCACGCCCGTAAAAATTCCATTTCAATGGAAACGTGAAGTCAATATTCTGCTGCTTAGGGACAACATAATGCAGCAGCTTAATTAAACAGAGGATGAAATAACCAGCCTTGCATTAAAGTATCCCATATACAAATCAAACTGCTATCTAACCCTGTAATGTTCTCAGCAGGTCTAATGCAATGGAAGAATTCCCCTTTAATCTTTTTATTACCAGCTGGATCATTGTCCACAGTATCACATCAAATTATATTACCCCAAAAGGTTCTTCAGTATCCCAAAGACATCAGAAAACATTTTAAGGATCCCAAAGAAACTTCTGTTTTTGCTGGAGAAGCCAGATTACCTTTTAAACATTAAAACAGTGTACTCGTTCCTCCAATATCAACAACTGCACACCAGACACATCAGCCTCAGGGGAAAGGGCACAAATGCCTCTTGCTCAGCTGATCTGCAACACTTTTAAATATAGTTTTCCCTTTTTCATTTCAACATATCCTCATAGGTTCCGGAAAATACATTTATCCCATAAAAAGAAAAAACAACATAGTACAACAGGAACAACTAAAAGGTAAACTAAATGTAGATTTTTATTCATTTCAAGATCACTATCAGCATTCACTATGTAAAAGATGACCTTTTTTTTTAATCTTTGCTTTCTAAGGCTGTGTTGTTATTACCTTATCTTTCAACTAGATTAAACACAAGGTTTGCCTATTACTCCATTAATCCCCATTATAAAAAATAATGTCAAAAATTACCTTATTTGTGGTATAGCTATCCCAAATAATAAGTTTGCCATCTTGAGAGGCACTGACCAAGAGCCTACAAAAAAAGAAAAGAATGGTAATATGAACATCACTAACACAGTATACAGACGTTGTCACACAACATCCATTTTCATCCAGAGTTAAAAACAACTAGAAAAATATTCATAAACTGCTGAAAGACACAAAGTTCACTATGCTTCACAAAATATCTTCTGACTGTTAGGTTTTTACCTAGAATCTGTTCCCCAATGCATGGCATAGATTTTAGCCAAATGGCCCCGCAGTGTTCGTCTTGTACGCATCTGGATTCGGCCAACGGGGTCAATATTAGCTGTAATCTGTAAAACATCAAATACAATAAGGTTAATTTCCCATCAAATACTCTTCAAGCCAAACACTATGAAAAGTTAAATGTTACCTGTGATAGTGTGGCATCTGCACATGCTTTCCTGGCATCCTGAGGAGAAAAAAAGAAGAAAAAAAAAAGTCAACACTTTGGTCAGACCAGCCTTGACTGAAAGCGCTGTCCAATTTTTTCAGAATAAATATCTGGTTATATGGTTTTATGTGGTAAAGTGATACTTTGTTACTCACTCTGATCTGATTCTTGAGCTGCTCTGCCTCTTGGCGTAACTGGTCCAGTTCACTCATTGTATTCTTCTTTTTCAATTACCTTACTCCAGCTACCACGGGCACTTGTTGCTCTAAAAAAAACAAAGGAAATAAGAGGCACTATAATCTTTCAAGCAAACCATTTCAAAATCAAAGCTGTAATGAAGACAAATGCAAAATGGGTCTGAATGCAGCTCACAGACCTGCAGTGGACAAAGATTTTCACCAAGATTGCCATCAGTTCAATCAAATAAATGGTTTACCTACAATATATGCAATGTGCAGTTCATGCTTCAACCTTACTTTCCCACCTCAATGTCACCAGATAAACCCTAACATACAATTCATATTGCCAGGCAAATCTTGTTAAGGCATGACTTTCCAGTGATCCGAAAAGCAGTCATTATCCTGTTGACCTCAATCCCTAGGATACTCAGAATTTCAGTGATCAATAAGCCACTTATATTAATACAGACCTCGAGTCGCGCTCAAAGTTCAGCTAATAAAACATATACATTTTAATTTTACTGATGATAGAGATATATATCTCATATCATCCCCAGTGCCTCTAGGTCTGTGGACATTTGTTAACTCTGTTTTGGTAATGTCCACAGGCCACATCAGCATACTTACAGTAATGAAAAGAAACATTTTCTTAAAGTAGCAGAATGAAATGCCTAAAACCTGGCTGCAAACAAGCAGTTGGGAATGGATTTAAGAATATAGTATTGATTTAATAATAAGGTCAGTAGGAGGATTATTACTGGACAAATCTTCTTATACTGACTCGAGTTATCCTGTAAGACAAACAACCTTGTGGAAAGATCCATCCAGTGAATTATGAAAGTGCGGTGAACAAAAACACTTTACAAAAACCAACCTGTAGCTGCACTCAGGACACCTCTTTAAGTTTAAAATGCGAAACACACTCCAGTATTGAAGAGTAATTAAGTTACCAAAATAAAATGGAGAAAACACTCAATTTTGACTAAATGTAAAATCAGCCATCATTTTCTTTCTTTCTTTAAACAGATTCAAGGGTTATTCTTAGGACATGTTGAATTCTTAGAAGCCAAATTCTTTCTAAAGAACTGTAACTTCCTTCTATTATATGGATACTGAACACAGTCACAAATTTAAGCTCAAAAGTTTTCCTTCTGTCACATGTAACAACTTTAAAGTGCAAAATAAATAACATTAAAAAAAAAAAAAAGAATACAGAATATGGCTGCAAAGTTAGTAAAGATCAAGTTAACCAGCACTGCCCTACCAGTTACCTTACGTTTTTCCCGTCAGCTCACCAATGTTACTGGAAGTTGCAGGACAAGACTGAAAGTCTTCTCAACCTTATCCAAACTATTGTTTAAGTTGCCTGACTGGTTGGCCTTTCTAACTCAAGTTATCCTCTTATGCTCATTAATCTTATAATAAATGTGTCATGGAACATAATCATGATTAAGCATCATCCAGTGACAGCAGGATACCATTCTCACCTTGAAAACCTCCTAAAACATAATTTTAAAACTATATTCCCAACTTCTCTCACACTGAGAAAAACACTCATACTCAAACTCATAATTGAAGTTAAAAATATTTATTAAACTGATTTAGGGTTTCTTTTCTTAACTTTAGGTGTAATTAATGCCACAAACTCAAAAATAAAATGTAAGTGTTTATTTAGTACACAGAGTTGAAAACAACTATAGAAACACGAGGTTATAAAAGTAACTCTTCCTACATTTGAACTTCTCCAATTAATTTAAATTAAAGGCTTTTAGGTTAAACTGATGGGTATCTATCACAACTAAACTGTGAAAGGTTGTTAGTTTTAAAATGCTACTCAATGCTCAATGTTTTAAATTCAACCAGATGAAATAAAATGCCCAAATCTGAAAAAACAAAAAAAAATAAATTCCAGTGACAAATATTAATGTGGAATAGCCTGGAGTCATGTTATAAATCTGAGTTTTAAATATTCTACATTCAGATACAATTTAAAAAAACAATTTAAATCTTGTTGACCTCTGTGGATGCTTACAGTTAAGGAGTTCCTCTCCCTCATCACTTCTCCTTTCCAAGCGCCTGATCAGGGTCAGCTGACTGCATGATAAACAATGAGCAGTGGCAAACAGCCTGAAGTTGCAGCTCACTAGTTTTCAAGTCCCTTAAGGGCAGGTTGTGTCTGATATTTTAGAAGGTGTCTCCTACATTTTCAGTTAAATATGTATGTTTCACTAGATAAACATTTGTTCTTAAGAACATACCAGCTTATCTGTACTGTTAAATAATAATAATGCAATATTTCACAGGTCTAAATCTGGATCACAGAAAAAGCCATAACCAGCAGTATCACTGAGCAACTCCATAATCCTAAAAGCTAAAATCCTCAGTCAATGAGTCTCTAATCCTATCCATGTCCACTAATGTAAACAGCTGGCAAAGCCTGTCCGGGCATTAGAAATGTGTTTTCCGATCATAAAAGGATAAGATTAATCTTAATTCTTTTACACACAACTAATCCAGGCACTTGCTTAGAGAAATTGCCTGGATTTTTAGCTTCCAGTGACATTGCAACTGTAATACAGATCCTCTCATGCAGTTGTGACCGGATACAAGTAGGACCACTTTCAGAAAGAATTCAGTGACATACACTTAATTTCTAAACACCATTGGTAGTTTTAAAAAACAATGCAAACAGATTTTGTAACAGAAATAAAATGTAGAAGTATACAACGTGAACTAACGTGTTTATGTGCAAAGGTTTAACCAACAGTGTATGGATTGTACTGATAGTTGACACAGACACTGTGTGCAGTACTGTGATTTGCCTACAACAGTCACAATAAAATCATTTGCATTGGACTTTGCGTTGCATTTGAATGGCTGCCGGGTAGCTGTTTTAACCCCGCTTTTGGTTTGAATTTGTTTAGTAGAATACTCTGCAGAGGCTGCACGCATATTTCAGGAGGAAATTACACGCAATTCTGCACAATAAATTGGCAAATATACTAAGTGCTGCACAATGTAATGATAATATGACTTGCACTGAAGATGCAGCTCAACGCCATCTTGCAGACTGCTGTCCGCTAGTTAGCTCGCTAGCAAGCTCGAAAGAGTAGGCCTGCAGGCAGGGCAGAGCTAATATTCAAAAATTGCAGTCACCTTATTAAGAACAGTTACACACAATGGTTAAAATGTCTGGAAACGAGCAAAGTCAATGTAACGCAACACTTGCAAAATTTCATAACACGCGAACCAAATAGCCAGAATTATCTAATGCAAAATAACGTAACCACAGTCACTTCAGGGAAGACTCCACCGCTCTTCCGCAATTATACAGGGTGCTATATAGTTAGCTTTTAAGCAACAGTGGGTAAACCAGAAAACTGGCTTGTGGATCGGCCTTCAGAGATCCACTTACTTACATACTAACAATCTTGTTAAACGCAGTACTGCAAAGTTAATTTGATTACCACGTAAATTTATTTGGTCCTTTTAATCTTGCAGCAGACGAAGGGAGGGGGAAGACTGTAAAACTGCAAGGTCGGGCGGCGATGGCCTGTTTTACTCCAGCAAGCGACAAATGCAAGAAGAAAAAAAAAGAGGGGGGAGGAAAGGGGGGCTGGGTAATTTTCATAAAGCAAATGACCTTTCAAAAAATAAATGAATACAGAAAGAAAGAAGAAAATAAATCCATGAAACCTGTAAGTTAGCTGGTTGTTTATAAGTAATGTTCCCAACACGAGTTAAGGCGTTGCATCGACGCGGCCGTTTTGTTGCAGACAGGCACCGATATGCTAACTTATTTGCTCGGCTGGTAAAAACAGGGTGTAAACGCGGCAATGGCATTTACGTTAAATAATAGTTTCAATTTCCTCCACAGAAGCATGTGCAGAGTTAACAAGTGATGCTAAAAACCCTTCTTTTCAATCACAAGAAAAACACTGTTTGCTGTTATTACGGGACGTTTATTGTTCCAGCCCAACCCAGTATGTCATCATCAACTGACAAAATCTTTAAATCTACCATTTCGATTATAACCTGAGCCTGTGCAATCTGTGAAGTTTTAAATTCAAGCATTATTACTGCAGTTGTCTCTTATATCATATGGCTATCAATGTATTGTAAATCAAGAAACACCTCCGCTGGGCCAACATTATTACTTTAACGCCAGCCAGAAGCTTTCGCCGACATTAATTGTAGCTAATGTTGGTCAGCTGTTTGGGTGCCAGTTAAGTTCTGTCATTTAATTTGCAGCTAATACTCTGCACCGGAATCCACCGATGCAAACACTATTATGACAAAATAGCCAACTTAACGCTAGCTAACCGCTGCTAAGTAGAAGGCTAAGCTACCGCTACCCCACCCCCGGGCAGTTCAATTCCGCCACAATTCATCAGCTAAAAGATACAAACAGTTACAATTAAGGCTCTAAAAGCAGTGTGCTGGTCACTTCATTTTGCCTTACCTGATTCAATTTGCGCCTGTTTTTGTGTTTGGGCATTGACTGGAACACGGGACGGTGTGTATCTCCGATCCACGCATCAACGAACACCACAACGCTAGCTTACTAACTAGCTTAAGCCAGCTAGCGTAGTTTTCCGAGGAGTAGCCCTTCCCGAACGCAGGCTACGGCTGGGGGAGCTTGACAACCTCAGTCAACCAACCGGAGAGGGGAGGGGACGGATAGGGGGGAATCACACCCACTATAGCCCTTTAACGAAGGCACTGCCCAGGCAGATAAAAAGCCAATCTTTAAATTCACTAAAGCTCACTCAACAAGACAGCCTACTATCTACCTTTTGCTGAGCTTTACATCTGCCCTTTCCGTAGTAACGCTCTTGTCCGGCCACCGAGCAATGAGATGGGCGCGGTAACCCTGCAGTCAGCGCTGGGAAACCCCACGTTGCAGCAGAGAGGGAGAGAGAGTCTTCGATTGGAGTTCTATAACTGGAGATGCTACAATTATCATCAGCCCCCTTGCAGCGATGTTTAGCACATCTAATTTTGTACATGCGTATTTAATTTGAGCATAATACAGTTGAAGAGAGCACAGTGTTCGAATATGTTTCTCAGCAAAGCAGCCTAACTTAAAGATCGAGTAAACAGGGCCTCAACTTCGCATCTAAAGTAGGAAGTGATAATCATGATTTCAGTACAGTGCTGTAGAGGAAAAAACAAACGAAAAAAGCAGTTGGTCCCTTCCCGATTTCTTTGTTTTCGCATATTTTTCACATTTACATGTTTGCAAAATGCACTTTTTTATTGACTATTTCATTTGTTAACTGTGAAAGAAGATCTCCAAACCGTGTGGCCCTATTTGAAAAAAATATTATTACACATCCCTTTGTGAAATCATGAATTAACTGTGAGTAACCACATTTTTTTGGGAAAACTGTCAATTTCAGCAGCCACACCCAGGCCCGATTACTACCAGACCCACAGAATCAAGACATAAATTAATTTAACAGCAAGCTAAAAGATCTCAGAAGGGACTCAAGAATAGATTTTAAAGTCACTCACATCTATAATTCTGGCTTACAAAGCCATTTTCAAGGTGAGAGCCATTATCCACAAATCAAGAAAACAGAGAACAGAGGTGAACCTTCCCACGAGTGGCCGATCTGTCAAAATTACCCTAAGAGTGCACTGACGACTCATCTAGGAAACCACAAAGAACCCATCACAAAATCTAAAAAACTGGAGGCCCCTTTTATCGCACTTAAGGCCAAAGTTCATGATTCAAAATAAGAAAGTGACAGAGGAACAGTCGCAAAAATTGTAGCGACTGAGGTAATGATTACTTTTTAAATATATGCAGCAATGCAATGCAATTTTCTGCTGGAAAATCTTGGTGATGAGCTTATATATCAATGCTACTTTCGTTGCAACAGCAGCCAAAATGCTGTTGCAGAGAGAGTACACATACCCATGGCAAAGACACACAATGACTACTGCTACTTGACCCTGCCTCAACATTCCACAAATCCCTAACTGATAGAGTAGGGGGTAGGCAAGACTTTTTTTTTCCAAAGGCCACACAGGCTTAAAAAAAATCTAAATCAAAAAGTGGTTTTAGAAAATTTAAATTAGCCTACATCTTGCCAGTGATATGATATGCATAGGTCAATGATTTAAAAACAAACAAACAAACAAAAAACAGAACTGAATTAAAATGAAATACTGTAGCTGTGTGGACTCAGTGCAGTCCTTCACCTCGAGGCTCCTTCACCAACGATTACACTCTGATTTCACTGGTGTTTGTTTTGTTTTTCACTTAGGAAATTGGTCTGTTAGATTGAGATGGTTCAGGGCAGATCCCTGTCCTCAGGCATTAATTTCACCCATGTGAGATATAGTGCATTTGTGAGATGTCATGAAACAAACAAAAGTCTGCAAAAGTCCCACCCCCCACAATCCACAGGACCCAAAGGATCCCCCACTGACTTCACAGTACCAGATACCATAATACACCCCCAGAGGTCCCGTGGCATGACCTGATGGATCAAAGCTATTTTGGTGGCATGAGGACTTTTAATATTTAATTTAGTCATACTAAGCACTCGTGGAACACAAACACACGTAAAAAATCAGTAAGAATGTAAGAAATACATACTAGACGAACTAGAATATAAGTCAACTTCAATTAGTACATAACAGAAAAATAAGTAGCGCAGGTATGTCATACAGAAAAAAAACTGCTATGGATTTGGTTGAGTAAATGTAGTAAAATAGGTTAACTAAAGTTCTACATGTAATCACCTGTCAGGTAAACGTCTTGGCTACCTAGTTAGAGACTACCGACCTCTTTGTCTCACTTGCCTCAAAAATTCCATCTTATTCATACCCGTCGCCACATCCGTTCATTATCTAACCCCTCACTCCATCTCATCCATCCTTCCTCTTTCAGACCACTCCCTTTTCTCCATTTTCAAAATACCATCTGGAGCTCAAAGTAGGCTCGGATGACATGATCCCTGATCTTCCTACATTCATTTCCTTTTCGCATCATCCATTACTATGCCGCATAGCTAAACCTTGAAAACCTTGAATCGATTATTGGTGCTGATGGTCCATAGATATAAAAAAATTAAGCCAAGATGTGAATCAGTAATGCCTAAAATAGTGTTCGACAAATCTCTTCTTAATTTACAGCATGTCAAAAGCCATTGTGTTTACCTTTCTCTCTGTTGTTGTTTTTTTGTCAGACTCTCATTTTACGACAGGATTTATCTACTCTAATCTTTGCCATCAGCAAAATGAAGAATACGTCGAATCTCTTTAGTACCATACCTCTGAATGACCCTGTGGAAGAAAAACAAATGGCATAACATTTGGATTATCATGACCATCTTTATTATGGCTTGTCAGTATAATTTTGATACATTTGATTTGATTTCAGCATGCAGATGTAATGTTCCCACATTGCTGTGTACATTATAATTGAATGTATTTAAATGCTGCCAGTCATTATTTTTATTTGCAAATGTTACAATGATCTATTAGTAATTAAATTGCTAGATTAGAAGAAGGGGACCTGGTAAATTCAGCTCATAAAATTCAGCTGAATGCTGGTAGTAATGTTTAAAAAAAACCTCACTATTATCGCACTGCCTATTACCTAATCTAAATATTAAATGCTAATAGCTTCACATAACTTTTCATTTTGATTTCCATGTTGTCCATCCATTCGCTTCTGCTTATCCTTTTCAGGGTCGCGGGGGATGCTGGAGCCTATCCAGCTGTCACAGGGCGAGAGGCAGGGTACACCCTGGACAGGTCGCCAGTCTGTCGCAGGACTAACACATAGAGACAACATTCGCTCTCACATTCACTCCCGCATTCACACCTATGGGCAATTTGGATTGATCAATTAACCTATCCCCACAAACACAGATTTCCATAATGTTTTTTTCAGTTTCAGTGTTGGCCTGTATGCTATGGTTTCAAACAGAAATTTGTGGTCTGAAGTGTTCACCAAAGATTCATACCATGTTCAGTTGTAAAGCGATTTACACTGTCTTTCACAGTAATAAGCCTCTGTGTTGTGTGCCTGAGTAAATGGGATTCACAGCCTTATATTAGATAACGCTAAATGAAATCCATAGATCAAGTTAAGTTGCTGCTTGTGCCTGACTCCTGAGGGGAAAAATCGAATATTATTTATGGAATTAATGTTCTTTTTTGCCTAAACCTTTACATTATTATTGAATGTTTGTTTTCTGATTCTTTTTCTTAATATATCTTTGTTGTTTTTTACAAAAAAAAGAGAAAGAAACACAGTAATATAATATATATACCAGCACTTTGTGTAAAGAAACATATCAAATTTAATTTCTGCCAACAGTACAGCTGTGGAATGCATTTTGCTTAATTAAATGCAATGGACTAAGAACAGTGTTAATAGAAGTGGGACTAAAACAGTGCATTTCTCTGTTACTCTCTACATTACCAAAAATCTGACTGATCAACCTTAAAATATTTGCTTACAAGAAGACTTGCATCCCATTGCTGTGATGATACTGAGATTATTGTATACACCTTCAAAGTGTGTACAGGATACATGTGCTTGGATAAGAAAATGTAATTATGGTTATGTAACATAAAAATAAATCTAATCAACTCTTTTGTATGCCTCAGCATTTATAACTGAAAAGTTTTCCCAGTCATTTTTGGGTCTATTCACAGCATCCAACATTCCATTAGCGAAAAGTGCTGAAATGCCCTTGAGCAAGACAGAAAAGCATGCCGACTCATTCACTATTAGCCAGAGCAAGCTATATGAACATGTGGATCTGAAAGACTACCACCTAAATGCTAGGTGGTCGGTTTTAAGGCAGAATATTAAAATGTCCTAGATGTGAATGTGGATGATATAATATGAAAGTTCAAAGAAATTTCTCCCCTGATACAGTGATCTTTAATGATGATGATGATGACAGAGATACATTCCATGCTGCAAAATCCAAAATTGTGGTGATAACTGGTTTATTGAAAGGACTTATAGATCTCTAGTTATCTCTGGACTTCATACCACAGTGATAAGTATACTGTCCGAATATAAATCAGCCTTAACTTTAAACTAAATGTACTGTTGGATCTGATTCATAGCACAGTAGTTTTTGTTTTTAAACTGCACCTATAAGTTGTTTTTTTACAGTAGTGTGCTAAAGTCTTGAGAATTTCTTTGTTACCAGCAGGCTTTCACAAAAAAAACAAAAAAAACAACATGATTTGTTCCAATTTTTTTGAAGTGAATCTATAAAAAATGCCAGGCATTTTGAATCAACAACTGTGATTTTGGTTACCAAACTTCTGTATTCCAAAAACTTCTATGGGCCCTCTGCAATTTCTGCATTGTCTGCAGAGCGACCTTAAAATTTTGGTAAACTGGACAAATGGAGGAAAAACGTAGAAGTGATAGACCTAAAAGATACATGTTAACCCTTCAGTAAAATTATTTACTGTTCACTGAAATCTCATCAATAATGCTCTGAAATTATCAAATAAATAAACAATGAAGATGTTGGGAGAGAAACAGACTAGTGAATGTCTACAGCCATCTGTAAAACACTTTTGAGCTTCAGTCATGGTTTGAGGCTGCATTTCAACTAGTGGCGGTGACAGTCTTGCCAAAACTGATGGAATAATGAATGCAGAAAATGTCAAATTTTGATACATCATGCAATACTTCGAAATCTGACCTGCTTCATTTTTCAGCATAGCAATGATCTCAAACGCACTGTTTATGTAGTAAAAGCACACGCTGATTAAAAAACATACAATGGAACGCTAGCAGTGATGCAGCCAAACAGGATTGAAACATTGAGGGATCACTATGATAGAGAATGCAATGAAAAGCAACCAACATCAAAAGAAAACCTTTAGCTTTCAAGATGCCCAATGAACTGTTTGATTACAAAAACGGTTCAGGATATGCTGAAAAATAAAGCTTGTTAGAATTGTATATATATTTTTTTGCCTCTTTTTTGTACATTTGTATGTTTTCCACTCGTTTTAATATTTCCCATTTTCCTAACAGTCCTATCTGTGCTTAAGTTACAAGATAAGTGTACGCTCTCCCAGCAGCCTTAACCTGTAGCACAAGAGCTAAGGTGTGATTGAGGGTTAGCTTATTTAGTCTGTAAGTATATGCTGTATCAAAAAGAAAAGTTTCAAACCAGCGTTAAAGGTTCAGAGGGTGTCTGCCAGCTTCCACTTCAGGTTCAGAAAGGGTGTGTGATGGCTTGGGACTCCACCTCCTCCAGGTCAGCATGAACTGAGAGGCTATTCTACAGGGGAAAAAAATGGTGTTATGAGGCCAGGATATGATGGAGCTTGGCCATTAAGAGCTTTGTATGGAGAAAGAAGAATATTAAATTCTATCTTGGATTTAATGGGGAGCCAATGAAGAGAATCTGTGGAAAATATGATATTTCTCTTTAGTTCCTGTCACTCTTATGGCAGCAGTTTCTATCAACTGGAGGTTTGTCAGAGATCAGACCCTAAAAATGCCAAAACACATGGTCAAGTTTTTCACCAGAACTTTGAGACAGTGTATTACTAATTTTATCATGACTGGACAGCCGAAAGAAAAGTTATTTATGGGTGAATTATAGGATGTGTCCTGGTCAATAGGTCATTTAGTCCTGGGGTGACTGGTGGTGCATGCAGAAGGTTGGAAAGGGAAAGTCTGGGTGAGGTGGTGTGTGAGAAATAAACAGTGTTAACAGTGGCACAACTCCAACGAGGACCTGCTCTTACTATAATGCTGTCTCACCCTATACTCTGTTTGAGCATATTATTCAACTTTAAAGGCAAGAAAAACAGAAAGTTTTTCCACTACATAATAAAGATCCAAATATAAAAGGCTCCTAAAATAGCAAATGATTCTCTAGATTAATATTTAAGGTTAAATGACCTGCCTTTTATCCTTAGCTTAGTTCTATAAAGTATTTTAACAGTGTACTATTAAACCTGAAACCGATCTATATATAACAGCTGTCTTGGTTCTCCAAGTTAAATCTATGCTGCACCTCACCACAAATTCAAGAATATGTAAATCCTCTCAGTGTTGGTACAGATTACACAATGATATTTGGTCAA
This sequence comes from Hemichromis elongatus, assembly GCA_015108515.1. NCBI lineage: Eukaryota > Metazoa > Chordata > Actinopteri > Cichliformes > Cichlidae > Hemichromis > Hemichromis elongatus. The sequence continues at coordinate 3,017 of VUQR01022955.1, read as the reverse complement.
ATCATTGGAGAGGCATAGAGCTTTCCTGTCTGTTTTCATCAGTAGTGTTGATGTGACAGGCAAAAGCAAATTTGGCAGGCTGAGTCACGCAAGGGCTGAGATGGGGCTGGTTGCAAGGTTAATTGGCAATGGGAATAATTGGCCACTGGGCTCAATTTGTCTGATGGGAGGAATTGGAAACCAATCTTACTGTCTGTTTGGAAGCATTCCATGCAATTCCTCAACAGAGGCATTTTTATCTGATGCTCTCTGCTTGAGCTGCACTCCTCACTCTCATTGCACTTGCTATGAATAGTTGTGCTGTTGCCAAACAACTAGGAAATTCTAACAGCAGCACTTTTGGAAAGCTATATTTCAAAGCAATATTTTCAAATGTTCCTTCCCTGTGCACAAAGCAAAAATAAAGACCATGTTTTTATGCTCCCCAAGCAGCATGTAAATATTGAAAAGGTTAGAGAACTTGTGCTTGAAATGCATTAATCCCCATTATTCAGATATTATTTTGAGTTGCCTAAAATAAGTGTAAAAGCCAGAAAACATTAAAAACACTGAATTCATGTTTTCAAGACTTTCACCCTATTTTCTGATATGGGTTTTATTATTATTTTTGTAAATTTATCTTATAATACATTATAATTGGTGCGAAAATAAAAATGCAGGAACACTCTTGTCTGTGAACGTGCATGTTTGGTACAGTATTCTCTTAGAGAATTTGTGTGGGTTTTCTACTGCACTCGTTGCTGCTTGCTAAGCAGAGATGTGTCTCGAGGGTATGATTTGCCTGCCTTCCCGTTGATGGCTATTTGTATCCACAAAGAGAGGATCAACAGAATCAGCATCTGAAATTGATTTTTCCCTCTGACTACATGTAAATGTACTTTCCAATGATTTTAAACTCAAAGCCGCTGATGCAAATTTAATGGCATTTTGGTCTTTTTTTATGCTGTAATTCCACTCAAACAGCCTAATGAGATGACATGTGTCAGACTGCACTTTTTCTAAGATAAAATGAAAATGATTATCATCTGGAGCACACTGGTTGAAGTGGAAAGTCAGAAAATCAATTTTTTCCTAATGAAAAGTGGAGAAATTGACATTTAGTCCTTGTATAACCATTTTTTTAATGTTAAATTGTGGGTTAAATATTTGAAACAAAATGATACTTTAAATAGTTAATGCACTGACACAAAAAAATTAACATGAACAATAAACCTCTGACGTGTCCAAACATTTTAGCAGGACGTCTGAGCGAGTCCTGTGACATTTGGCTTTTGATTTGTTTTTTTCATTCATTTCTTAGAATAAATATACTAGTAAATAAGTTTCAGATTGTAGTTCTTTTATTTGAAAGACATTTTGACTCTACAATCTAACCTGTAATGGCTTAAGTTCTAGACACCTGACTAGCCAAATATTCTGCTGTTTTTTACACTGAAAAAAGAAAAATTTGAACAAAGAGAATAAAACCACGATGAGCTTTTGGAACATGCAATTTGCACTTCACAATTCACAATTTAATAATATAAAAAGAAATATTCTAAAAAGAATGTTAAAACATTTAAAACTGGTACTCTGCATTAAACTTATTTGCTCACTCTTTTGTGGTGTATTTTTGACTCATAATTGCCAACAACCTTGTCAGGAACCCAAGTCGTACCACTGATTGTTCTCTGATAAGCCAGAAAGTTTTATGGAACAGAACTACGCATGCTTGTATCTTCCAATTCGTACATTATGCTACTAGTGCTGCAGAGAAAACCCAATTTGAATTTCATATCAGTTCAGGATTAAATGTCTTATTTTCCTGTTGGATAAATGGACTTTTCCGTGAATCTCATCAAGCAACCTCACTTTGCAATATCTGCCAATGAACTGAGAACTTACCTCATCGAGTATTTTTTGTAATAGAAATGATGTACCGTATGAAAAACTGTGACTTGTATGACTTTTCAAATGTAGAAAACTTCAATTCCATGTACATGAACAAGAACTGTTATATATGAGACCAGACAGATGAAAAGGAATGTCAAGGGATATTAAAATTATGAGTTGAATTTCATGGTCGCAAACACAAAGGCACTCCATTGTCCGAATCCATAAATTAGAGGTCAAAACTCCTTCACAATTTACTGCATTGTTTGTTTTTCCTTTTTTTTTGTTTTTTTAAATTTTTGTCTTATTTTTTTTCCACAGGTGTCCCTTTAAAAAGCCTATCGTGAATGCCTGTTGTGCGTCATTCAATACAATTTGTCGATTGTCACTTGATACAAAATCTGTTATGTAGTGAAATTCTGCACTGTTGTTGAATTTGAATGTGAATTGCCTCCTTTCACCCTTCTGATCCCCGTGACATTCACACAAAAAGGATAATCACCAATCACTAGTAGTTCCTGTCACATCATTACAAACCCTTGTAACACAGGCCAAATTGAAATGCATCAGGGTCAATGGCAATGCTAGAGCCATCATTTCTACAGTCAAATATCATGTCACCATCAAAGTCACTAATGTCCCTCATTTTACCCATCAACTGAATGCTATGACAGATGCTATGTGTCCTGCTTTTTACTACACATTATAGTCACATGAAATATGATGAATGCTTAAATGTAAAATGTGAATGTGGCAATTCTGTGTGAGTGTGCCGTATATGATGTAAACTGAATTACTTTCTCAATGTTAAATGAAAAGTTCTGAAATAATAGTATTGCTTTAATAAATGTGTACATGCTAAAGGTGGGGCAGTTCATTTCTTCTTTAAAAAAAAGATGGCTCATGGCTTTGGCTATACTATACTTTGGATTGTGATATTTTTAGATTGATTTATTATGCAGTGCCAAAACTATAAAAAAAAGTCATGTGATCAGTCTCAAATTCATTTTTCAGTGAAAATAACCAGATACATGCAGTCAGAGTTGTCCAACTGTAGCACCATGTCCTACAAGAATAATGTCCTGTTGGAGATGGTGTTTTTTTTTTTTTTTGTAGTTCTATTTAGTTTTCTGAGGCATTTTTGT
>VUQR01022954.1:0-13766 GCA_015108515.1 Hemichromis elongatus | reverse complement strand
CGCTTGCTAGGCCTCTTGAAGACACAGATACTCGGCTGATGGAGCCAACTGCAGGTTCTGGTCTAGCTCGAGGCACATCACATTGTGGCCACTGCTTGCTTTCGTGCTCCCTTTTGAACTGCAACCCAATAAGTGTAGTTGACAAGTTGAAGTGAAAGTGATACAGAGCAGAATTTTAAGCTGCCTCAAATAGAGGAAACAGATGATTTCTTTGGCTTATTGTGCTTGGACCTTTTCCCGTCACATTTGTTGTAACCTTTTCAAATTTCACTCCATCTTCTAACCTGACCAGTCTTCACCATCACAAAGCCTAAACAGCACAGCCACAGTAGGCTCAATGACCAAAAATGGCAATTTATCAATACTCAACGGGCACTGTTGTTCACTTTGCTGAGGAGTGAAGAGTAAAAAACAAAATACTGACTGTTTGGGGGGATTTCCCTGAAGATATGGCCCTGCTGTGAGAACTCAAAACAAAAAAAGAGGAACTCCAATCAGAATGTTAGCAAAGCAAAACAGCTTTATTACAACTATAAGTGATTCTTGCCCTTTGTTGCTGTGAAATGCTGCAATATGACAAAGATCAGACCAAGCAGACAACATATAGGCTCAAAATACCAAAGATAGCCAAGCTAAAAACTCTCAATGGAAGGACTCGAGCACAAAGGCAAAAGTTTAGGTCTCAAATAGACTGCTTATGTTTCACATGAAAGGGACCAATACATTTAATAAGCTTAAGCTCATATTAAATCATTATTGTCCTTTACTCGGTGATGTCCAAGTCGTTATTGTCTAGTACCTCAAACCTTAGCCCAAATCTCTCTCAATATGCTATGAGGACAAGAGATTTTTTTGGCTTTTGTTCCCTCAGACTTTTGCAATCAGGGGACCAAAACATTAATAAAAAGAAAAATCTAAGAAATCACTTTGTGTCTAGACTTAACCCTAAACCTGTCAAGGGTTAATACCTTTCTTTCTTGTTCTCTAAGAGAATGTCTTTTAAATAGCTTAAGACATTTTCCATTGCACCGATCTGCATTTAGAACCCTCCACCTCCATGTGAATGTTACTCCTTTAATCTGCTGCCTCTTATTTTTCCCCGTTCTTAAATTACTTCTCACCCAAAAAATGCATAACGCACTAAACATCTGATATGGCAAATTGGAAAATGTGTTAAGGAATAAAACAAATTACAAAAACAAAATATAAAGCTTTGTATAATATTGGAGACAAAAACAATAAAAGCTGGAAATTAATATTATGTACTTTCAACCATATAAAAAAAGCAATCCAAATGAAACAACTGTACCTCAAACAAATTTTCTAAAAGAAGTGCTCTGTAAAGAGGGAATAACTTATATCCTTACATAATTGCTCAGGCATTACAGCACCTTAGTCAATACCCTATTCTCTAAGAAGCTTATAGTCTGTCTGGAAAGGCTTTATACTATAGATGTCATGGTAAGGTTTCCCAGTTATTTTTAGAGCAAGTTCTCTTTGTGCTTGCAATATTAAGCAAGGAAATATTGGAAGAAGTCTAATAACAATCTAAGAAATCTGAAAATTTGACGTAGCTGGACTTCCAGTTCAGTATTAACTGTGTACTGGGCTGCATTTCTTTACAAGCGTCAGCACGTTTCTGTCTGTGCCTCTTATAAAGATCTGCCTGGACGGCACGTGTAATACTGATGTGACTGCAGAGCCTTTCCCACCATCTGATTTCCATGATCTGGCAGAAATAAGAGGAAAATCTGATTTTTGAGAATGCAGACCTGTCACTATGCATGCGAGTGTGATCAGAAGATCTATGCTGGCATTAAATACTGCCAAGACAGCCAGAGAAAATATTTCAAACTGACCAAAACAGCTCTGTAATTAATGTCACAACCACAGTAGGACCGCAAAAAGCAATTATTCAGATGATCACTTTATTAGTATATGACATACAGCTACAATGTTGAATACAAAAACAAAATGCTCTGTCTAAACATAAATTTTTTAATTTGCTTAATGAGAGTACTTTTAAATAACAGATTACGGTCAGCAGATCAAGCTTACTTCATCGTTACAGCATTCACATCATATAGAAATATGGATCGATATACCGTTGTGACAGTTGAGTCTCAACTGAATGGCTGTTTAACATGCCCCTCCTTTAAGGCAAAGTCTCACCTGCAATTAGCTACGCTATGAGACAAACTCTGCAATGCATTTGTAGACGAGCAATAAAAGCTAATCTAGTGTCTAAAGGAAAGGAATGGATGGGTGAAAATAAAGCAAAAGCTTTAAAAGAGCAACAAAAAAGATCCAATGAACAAGTAAAAGGAAATTAACATGTCCAATGCCAGTTCCAACAAAAATGCTATGAGAGAACAACATGTCAAATTATCCTGGAACTGGGAACTGGTTGAATTTGAAAAAAAAAAAAAAAGATTTGAAAGCTGGCTTGTGAAACCGATTGTCATCAAGTTCAACCAATATCTGGCCAATGGGTGTTCACCCCATACATGTGGTAGACACAGAAATTTGATGAAGATGTCTGCCAGCTGATTATCAAAATCAAAAGCAGATTTTTAAAAGTGAAGTTAGTCACATACTGTGAGTATATACACTGTAATAGAACCATCAATGCAGTTATAAGCAGCAGGGTTGGTCCAGTGTGATCATGACTGAAGTTAGATCTTTGTCTTTCCAAAACAGCCAAACTGAAAAGGATGGAAGGATGGATGGAAAGGATGGACAGACCGGCCGCCAAAGATAAAGCACATTAATGTCATAATAATTTCAAAGTGTTTTGGAATAATGGGCAATGCCTATTATCTAATGGCAGAAAGGTGCCCATTTACCTTGCAGTTGACAAAAAAATATATCAATTCTGCTTGTTGGGAATTTGGGGGAGTAATGCTTTAGTGCTTCCCTAAAAACTCAAACTTACTTACTGTTTAGTGGACCATGAACCAAAATGGCCAAAAATGGAGCCATTGGTAGACAAGATCCATCTCAGGAAAGTAAAACTCGCTAGGTTTCTGAGGATCAACCTGTGGAAGGATGAATGATCCTTCAATCAATGATTGCCTTCATCTCTAGATCGCCCCGGTCCACTTTCAGCAAACTGTAACAGCTGACCATTTGCTGTGAGATTCTGCTGTTCTCCCCGCAGCCAACTTGCAGGCCTCTCAAGCCATGTGAGTCCTCATCAGCCCGGGGCTCTTTTCACCCCCACTTCGTACAATTAGGCTGAAGAGGAACTTTACTATTTAAAAAAAAACACCCCCTGGTCTGGACAGACAACCATTTAGGTGTTGAATGTACCAAGCCTACCTTTTGCTCCCTCATATTTTTTATGTGTTTGTTTTACATTTTAAATTATATCTAAAGGCAGTGAAACCCACAAAAAAAACTTCAAGTTGAAAACTGTTCAAGTCAATTTACTTTAATTTAAGATTACAGAATTAATCGACACAAAAATGAATATGGTTTTAGCTATAGTTGAGATGTCTTACTGCAACAATCGCAAAGGTAGCCAGGCAGAAAGTGAATTGGATCTTCAACAATGCAGACATCTCAACAAAACAAACATGACATTGTAGTATGTCTTGATGAGCTTGAGTGTGACATGCTGAAACTTTGAATAGGATAGGAGTATTTACACAGCTTTTGTCTTGTCCTCTCGTGTTGTTTTTGGGTCATTCGGTACATGTGCAAGTCTTTTATTACTCCCAATTACTTGTTATGGCAGCTATTTTGAAGAATTAAATAATTTTAATCCCACAACAACAAAACTGCTAACAGGTCAACGATGCAATGATTTCTGGAAAACCTTTATTTTTTAAAAACACACTGACATCTACCACCCACCTGACCATTGTTACACTATGCACAAAGGTTAACACTCTAACATATCAAACCCTAATCCTATCTTTAATTTCACTTGGGCTTCATATCAAATTGAAGTTAAAAGCCAAAGAAATTGCTGATCAGAAACACGACACCTCCGATAGCAGCAGTGCCTGTTGGTAGCAGCCTCCTCAGCAGGACAATGCAACCCACCACACCACAAATATTCTCTGGAAAAGCATGAAAAGTAAAACAAACAAAAAACCTGAAGAGTTCAAGATATTGACTTGACCTACAAACTCTCTGGATCCCTATGTAATCTATCCTCCATCTGATGCAGCACAACAAGTCCAGTCCATGGAGCCCATATCCTGTTTCCTCAATTATGGCAATTCACATTGGGATCACAAGCAAAACCACTGAGCACAGACTATCAGTACAAAAACAGGAACTGGCATTTGATGCTCCTTTCCAGTGGCTCCACAGTAATGGTTTACACATTCACCGAAGAAGCCAGAGATGAGTGTTCAGTGCTGTGAAGAGACACAAATCCCAGTGAGGTTGTGTCATGAAGGGCAACCGGTATAAAAAAAATTCTTCCAAATCCAACATCCAAGTGTTTTCAGACAACTACATGGTTTTAATATTAGTGCTGACTAAAAGATGACCTGAATCTGCTACAGCATGTCAAGGAGTACACCTAGAGGTTACGAGAAGGACAGAACACTTACTTTATACTTCTGCTGGGAATTTATGTAGAGCTTAGGATGTAGCATACGCTAGTGCTTGTGCTGACTGCCTCAATGGCAATGGGCACATTAGCTTGTGGCTTTACTTTAACATACAGGTATGAATCTGGCAGCAAAATAAAAGGTGCCATGGATTTATAACACAAGACAAAATGAGCACACAAATGTGATAAAAGAAAGAGTTCCTTTAATTGTTTAATATCATTTTAAGTCATTAGATTGAATGTAAATTAACAGGATAGCCTCAATATACCCTTAAACCTTTACGCCCCAAAGAATCACACCATTACACCGAGGTTATGCGTTTTTAAAATCACCAATTAAGTAATACAACGGAATAAACGCCGTTTACAATGAACAAAATGAAGAAAACCAGGGCAATGCCTTTTTGTCACTTAAACTGACATTTATTATTGGACACCATCATTTAACTTGCTTCATCAGTGTCAGTTACTAAACTACCAAAAGACTGAAGTAAACAAAGAAAACCCTTTCAAGCAAAAAGAAGCATCTTCTCTTCAATGGCCCCACAAAAAAAGCATCCATGACGCACTGCAAGAAAGAGCTTGGTAATATACTGCCGTGTCAAATATGTGACCTACTCGTATTGTCATAACCTTTAGTGCCGTGGGAGGTCTCATTCATCCTCAGGCAAATCATCATCACATGACACTCAGTTGCCAGAAGAGAGAGATGTTAGAACAAACTCACTACAGAAAGTGAAAGAGTACTTAAAAAACCAAAGTTTTACGTGACACAAACACACTAACGAAAAGCTAATCTCACCACGTACAATTAACTCCAAAACAGCAGTGACCATCAATTGTGGGAGGAGACAGCACGTTAATGCCTGAAGAATCATGTTCCCTAATATGAGAGGTATATGCTTGATTGATAAAATTCAGCTTCTGCCAATTTAAGTCTAAGAATAACATTTTTATTTATTGTTCTATGTAAAAAATGTATCTAAAGGAATAGCAGGTTAACAGAGTACTACATTAAATAAAACATTAATATGAAAAAATATCATGTATTATTACCTCCAAACAAAGTTATTCCTTAATATATTGTTAATAAGCAATTAATTGCAGCATGGTCCTCATGATTTATCTAAATTGCAGCTGAGGTTAAGAAGTTTAAAAAAACGATTTAACAAGATTACTTCTAAAGGAATTTTAATTACAATCGCACAAGAATGTATTTATCATTGAGGTATCATCGTTTAAGGTGTTAAAGTGCTGCTCTTTAGAGTAGTAAGGTCAAATATTATGTGTCATGGCTAACTGGAAGTATGCTTGTTGTTAAACAACCCTCTGTAATCTTAACGCATCCAGTTTAATTAATCAGTTCCTGGTTTAAGGTCAGCTAATGAGTGAAATTACTAAATATAGCTTTAACTGAAATGACACACAAATGTGGGACTTCTGTGGCATTTTGAAAACTGACCACCCCGTTTTAAGAGTATGTTTTAATCTTACATTCCTGTAAGATTTGGTTATCTAAAAGGCCACAGACACAAACTAATGCTACTATCAATTGTCAGCACAACAGGTGAATTGTTTTATTTTAATAACTGTCAATTTCTAAAAGGAAGTTTCTAGAACACTAGCGGTATTCAAGTCAATATTCATGTCTCCAAAATTAAAATAAGCCCCCCAAAAAAGAGACAATAAAAGTATGCGTTTCTGACAGTTGGTTTCTTATGGTTTTATTTTTGATGTAACCTTTAAGCAGCTGTTTGATTAGTTAATGGCTGTGTGGTCATGGCACATTTTCATGTTTGAATTTTGCTGCAACTCCAAATAGCATTCTTCTTAATGATCCCAAAATGAACATTTCTTTAATATTGAAAAATTAAAAATTATTTTAAAAGGACCAGTTAACTGTATTTACATGTGCTCTTCTAAAGGCATAAAAATATATTTTACATATAATACGGTTGTTTTGTTTTTTTAACTGTATGAAGAACAGATTAATTAAACAGCATTACACTATTACAATTACACAGTCTATATACTGCATTCATTATAATAGAATATGACGAATACACAGTATATTGTATAAGACAAATGGCACTAAAATACTGCCACTAGACCCAATTTCGGACTGATTCTGTTTTTTGTTAAAGCTACAATTAACAGCGTAGAAACGCTGCAATGCAATATAACCCTTTAACTTAGCGTGTGTTTAATTTCAGGTTGACGTTTTGGTTAATTCAGACCGGTTGCTGCACAGACAGCCATGTGAAGACAGGCAGCTTTTGTATCAGGCAACACACCCCCAAGATGTCACAGTCACTGCCTGTGAGGCGCAATGTCCGGATTTTTCAAAGCTATGCTAGTTCCTTGTAAGAATTTAAAAATCATAACTACATATTACAGCAAACTGACTGCTATTGTCCCGCCAAACTGCGCTAGTTGTAAATAAACGAAGCGGCGTTGGCTCGATCGTTGCAGACACCACCACCACCCACCGACGTTAATGCCGCTCGTGCTTCCAATAAGCAAAAAGTAATGTTGAGCGCTAAAATTCGCAACTTGGACATAGATAATAAACATGAGCTGTGGCGTTGGTTGATTAATCTTGTGGTGAAATTCGTCTCGCGAGTAAATATGTTGTCTAATGCTATTGCTTGGCTAGAACAGGCACATTCAAGTTCACGTTTAGCGATTAAACAGCAACAGTCAACACAGGGAGCACAGCACAGCCCGAGACAAAAGCCCACTGCAGCTCCTTCACTGCCCTCAGAACGATCCCCCTCCCCAGCGCTTAATCTAAGCTAGCTAGCGAGCTTGTTCCCAGCCCTACACAGCCTCGTTGGTTGTCTGGCTGTCTGAAGCTAACCAAGCTCGCTCTGCTTCGCCCCGACATTTTCCTATCAGCGCTCTGTATCCTCGCTTTGAAAGCACCGAGCTACTAAAGACAGTTGCTGGGGTGGAAATTTCAGTTAGCGTAGAATAAGTCCTCAATGTGGGTAACGCACGTGGCACACAACTATACCAAGCCCACGCAAACACATAACATTCCCATTTTCTCACGCAGTTTACGTCAAGTTAGCTTAACGTTAGCCAGCTTGCAGTACAACTTAGCCAGATTGCTAGGATTTTTTTTACCCATCCTGATCTGAGGCAGTCAAACAACAAACCTCGTTTTGCGCTTACCTTTAAACTGGGTTACACGTTCCCACCGACTCATCCAGGTTCCACTATATGTTACTATTGCGCAATATTAACAGTTAATTTCCTAAATACTGGACGTTAACTGTAGCCTACGGCTGTGTGACGTTCATCGCTGGTTTTGAAAACATCCAAGCCGTTCGTCGCTTGTCCTCTCAGAGAAAAACCTAGCAAAACATGCAAGCGTCATTCTCATTGGTGAGAAGAAGTCATGTGACCACCTGAGCCCCACCGAGCTTATAAGGTCTGCGTCTGCTGGATAGACTGTAGATGGGTATGTGTCAAACGGTTTAACTTTCATTTAACCGAAGCCGTGAGTAAATTCGCATCTCTAATTTTAAGAATACGGTTTTTGCTGAGACATATTGTGAGCTAGCGGCGTGTGTAGCACCTCAACGTGGCTTTTTAGCGTGTGTATTTGAACTGAAAGGAGGAGAGAGAGGGAGAGAGAGAGAACAGGAATGGGCACTTGACGTCATCTTTTCCGCTGCTGTGCTGCGGTCAGTGGGAACTTTCTCGAAGATCACGGCTGAGGTTAACAGAGGAATGGCGTCTTCCTTCTTTCTCGTGAGCATAGCTGCGGACCTTAGGCCACAGTATCAGTAATTAGCCGATCTGGTTAAATCGACCTATTAGCCCGCCAATTCAGTGTACGAGCCAGCTTAGAATTGGTTGCGCAGTGACATTTGCATCATGTTGCATGTATTGCGCATGCGTCACCGTGCATAATGTTATATGTTGCAGAGAAGAGCTGGGTTGAAAGCGTATTGGTAAGAGGAAAGTGGGGGAGGGGTACCGGCTAGACATGAAAACGGCCTCGGGATGGGATGGGATGAAAATGAAAGGACAGGAGCAGTTGTAGGAAGCGGGGTGTGTTGTTCAAGGCTAAGGGGGGGTTGTGTTTATCATGGAATGTATCAACTTTAAAGCAAGGGAATCTTAAGATCAATATGTGGCTCTTTTGTTATAAAGGCAGTCACAATGATACTACCCACAGTCTAGTTTTGAGTATATTAATTTGAGATATACTAAATCCAGACTAGATGCAATTTTTTATATTATTCCTGTCAGAACCATCAGCTAGTCTGTGTTAATGTCTTAGATGTATGTCCAGAACCAAATATAAATATAAGGTATAAATATGTTAATAAACCACATTTGAAATGAACTAAATAGAGGTAACGTGTTAAAATAGCTTTACAGTTTAATCATAATTTGTTACAGCACACATAGCAGCATGATATCTGGTGGTAGCTACTGTTTTCTTTATGAATTAACCATTTAAATGTCACTGATCCACAGTAATTGAAAGAAATCTAGAATAGGTCCACTAAAATATCCTTACATCCAGTAAAATTCAGAATAAAATATTAAGGGTCAAAAATTAATTTGGTAGAGCTTTAATTAAAAAGGCTTGATACCTTTTGTTATATCATGTCTAGTACTTCAAAAACATCTAACGGCTGTATTTTGTACTGTGAGCTTTTAATCACATGGTTTTTCCATAAGGGCATAAATGGTAGCAATATGTATCTTATTGTGTATATGCCATGGCAACCTTTTCTTAGATGTCATATTTGAATGAATTTGAGTGTAAAAAGGATGTGATTCATAGTTAAGTAAAAACCCTTCATATGCTTGCCATAGGTGGCCAGCACTGAAGTGGCACTGACAGTGGAAACTGTCACATAACTTCCACATCAAAGTATTTATGTAGTATCAGAATACACATGAAAAATATTTAGCTTTAGGCCTACATTGAGATATTAAGCTTTACTATTCCAGTTCTTTAGCCAGCTTTGTATGGTGAAATCTAGAAATATAACAACTGCTATAAATCCTACATTACATGTTTCCAGTTATGTTTTCCCTGTTGGAATCCAAGTAAGTGAGAGGCTGACACCTTGAGAACATGTATAGGAACAATTTATTTACACAATATATTGGACTTAACCATAACAGTTTCACTGACAGCTTGCCTATGTAGCAAGCAGATAGTGGCCCAGAAATGTCTACAGGTCCGATCTTACACCGAATCCTGGTCCTTTAGGAGGCTCTGTCAGGGAAGTAAGGCCGCCTGCAGGTTCACAGGAGAATCGGCCGCTCCTATAGAAAAAGAACAAACGTCTTCATCTACAATCAGTTTACATATGACTTTAAAATTACATAAGAATCTTATGCAAATTTTGCACGTACCTGGGCCCTGGTGGAGGGACTCTGCCTGCCTTAAGCTCATCAAGAATATCCTCGATATCCTTTGGTGTTAGGTCCTCCTAGAATAAGAGATGAGAGCAGCATAGCTTTTGGTCATCTGATGGTCCAAGTTTTGATTTTCACATCTTTCAATCTGTAAGAAGACCTATTATATTCTAAAGACAGGGGAATACTTTAAATGCTATCTTTGTCATTAAAAAGAACTTAAAATGTTTTATTCTAAAATAGATAAATCCTACATCAATACCAGACTGACCATGTCAGTCAGTTACTGTATTTCACCCAAAAGCAACTTTTCCCAACTATCTTAGTATTGATCTTTAGGACATGCAACGCTTTACCGAACCAATTTCTCAATAGTAAGATATATGACTGTATTGATATGAGCTAATATCAGCCTTGTTCACTAAAATGAGTATACTGACATCTGCAGTGATATTTATAGGCATCAGTGGCTGATATGTATCTGTTGGATCATATCAGGTTTTCCTTGTCTATAAGGTATAAAGCATAACAGAAAGCATATCAACTTTAAAACAGTCAAGTATTTTCGTAATGAAGATTTTTTTTGGTTTGCCTGTAGAGGAAACCAAGAAAAGGAAGCAAACAACAACAGAAAAACGATAAACAGAAAAAAAAGTCCATATACCATCTTTGGATTATTTTAAACATCAGTATGGAGCCAGAGTTTCATGATTGGTGTATTCCCAATTTTCCAATTAATTTTTTTTAATGGCCACTAATAACTATAGCTAATAACAACTCTGGCTTTAATTGTCAGTAAAGTTCCAACGAGCTCTGAGAGATTTTGTTTTTTTCCTAGTCGGCCCAAAAGAGAATACCAGCGTCAAATACTGCTTTTTTAAATTAATTATTTTATTTAAAGTACAGTTACTTTGTGTTATGGCACATAGTGTTAAAAAACTAAATCAATGAAAATGAATTAGGCTTGCTCAAAACCATTATGGCATTTTTTCAAATCTCACAACTTTCATATGACCAAGACTGAATCGGGCGGTCCGCTTAATTAATGCTGCCTCTGTACTGCTCCAAAGCTGCCTCTACCTTCATATTTAGAAGCCCCTGAACGACCCTACAAAAGTTTAAGCTCTTATTTGCAAACTGCGTCATCCTGAGTAAAACTAAATGTGTAATTGATGACTGAATTAATCTAATCTCCAAAGGCTGTGTGCATTTCTTGAGTGTTCATCATTCGCATAAAAAATGCCAAGCTCAGCACAAGGTACTCTTGTTATTAGCACATCATGCTTTTTCTCACTAATGATGATACCTCAGCAAGCTGAGGTGTTGCGGAGGATTCCTCCTTTACAGTCATCTTTAATTGAGTAATTCACTTAAGCTCGGCTTCCAATAACTAAATTTCCCATGGTAGAATTATTTTCACGTGCTTAAACGCAAAAGACTCCAAAAAGAAATCTTTTCAGACCACACTGTCTAAACTAAGTTTCTGAATAAGACACCACTGATTATTTCACAGTCATAACTGATTATTTCTCTATCCCCCCCCCGCCTCTTAATTTCCTTTGAAGCCTTGCATGTTGTAGACTGTGTCATACCTGCACTGAGGAAAACTCCAGAAATTGTGCTGATAATTCTCTGTACACATTCTTTGTAAAACTCGTTTCAGCTTTAACCTAATTTAGTTAAAACATTCAGTATGGAAGCTATCTGCACAGAGGACTGGAGCACTCACATAATAGTTGTCGTTGATCTGAACCATTGGAGCATTCACACAGGCACCTAGGCATTCCACTTCTATTACAGTGAACATCTTGTCTGGGGTAGTCTCCCCAACTTTGATACCTGTGGAGAACCAAATGGAGAGACGCTTTATATTCAGCTAGTCTCATCTGACACTCTACAGATTTTCTTACTAAAACAGCAAATAATTTTAACTCAAGCATTAAAGCCTGACGTGCCCCAGCTGTTAGCCACATATGTGAGTTAAAAAGAAGAGTAAAACTTCACTCTCTGGTTGAGTTAAAGAACAAACGTTGTCCTCTATTAAATGTAACGTATGCTCAAGTGTGTTGACAGTTTCCTTGCTTGATTTCAATCTCCTTGTTTGCTGCTACAGCTTGATGTTGTTTGAATACCACTGGGAACTGTATATTTATACATTTGTTCTCAGTTTCTGTTTATCTCAAACATACACAATAAAAAAATGTTTGTTTTCATCTGTTTTCATCTCTTCATTGGTTTCTCAGCATAAAATGGAAAATCGCTCTCTTACCGAGTTTGTTTTGGATGGCCTCCACGATGCTGTCTGAGTTGCAGAGCATGCAGGGTGTTGTCGTGCAGACCTGAATGAAGTATTTTCCCACAGGCTTACGTAGGAACATCGTATAGAACGTTGCTACTTCATATACTCTCATTGGAGGGATTTCCAGCACCTCTGCAACCTGAAATGCAAAATTTATACAAAATGTGTTTGTTATCATCAGAATAGCTTGACAAGCATCACTCTGCCGAAAAACACTAAAAATATGACTGTGCCTTGTTCATGGCAGAAATAGGGAGCCATCCATGTTGCCTTTGGGCCAAATCCAACACGGGGATGGTGGCTGCTTGCTTGTGTCCTTCGGGGTACATTGAAGTGATCGCCTCAATCCTCTACAGTGAACGGAAAAAGATATATTTACATGACTGAATTTCCCATTTTAATTTTAACAATAAGGCCAATTCATACAGTGAAACAGTCAAAATAGTCCTGATATAATTCATGTACATGAATTAAATGATAATATAATCGTAGTGTACTGTACAGTAGTAGGTAGGCCATGTATCTGAGCCGTTTTTCTACCAAAATACCAGGAAAATACATTGTGTTGCTATTGAAACTGTCTGGTGCAGTAAAATGGAGAGGCAATTAAATAACTACTAAATTAGTTACAAAATAAAGCTTGAGACATCCCAAGGCAATCCACTTGGGTATTTCTGGAAAAAAAAATTCCATCTTTTGTACAATAACACAAACTCAAATGCACATTACCGCCATATCTGCTAATACTGGTAATGAAAACCACACCAGTGCGTCCTTAAAAAACACTGTTCAACAGATGCAAGGCTGACCTTCTTGTTCTCCTCAGTGAACTCAAAAGGTGTGTCAGGGTTGTTGTCAGGAGTATCTCTGTGCTAAAACAGAATAAGCATAACATTAAAGTAGATTAAACTTTATTTAAAATAGACACACACACACACATAATCGTCTTCAGTATATAATTATCCGTGCATGTATTTTTTTTTTTTGAATTTTTTATTTCTGAGTTTTACAGTTGCTAGTTACAGGCATTGATTAACACAATATGCAAATAACCAAACAAAAAAGGAACACAGAACAATCGGGAGTGACCAGTTGCCAGATTATTGATTTTCAAATTTGAGAATTAAATTCGGCTTATGTATATTAGTGTATTGGACCCACTTGTCCCAGCACGACAGAAACCAACTTACTCTGTTATTCACATATGCTGTTAACTCCTCCATCCTATAAATCTCAAGTGTTATTTCCCACCACAATGATAAAGTCGGTACATCTTGTAATAGCCATTTCTTTGTTATACATTTTTTGCTTGCAACTAGCAGGGCACTTAGTAAACATTTATCTTTTTTAGACCATTCCTGTGGCGTACATCCAAAAAAAAAATTGTTTTCATTCCAAAAGGGAAAGTACAGTTGAAAATGTCTTGTAGTGTTTCGTGAATGTCTTTCCAGTAAGTCCTGATCAAAGGGCAGTCCCACATTATGTGAGTGTGCTGTGCTCGTTGGT
>VUQR01022950.1:0-12371 GCA_015108515.1 Hemichromis elongatus | reverse complement strand
ATTTTTTTTTTTTTTTTCAGTTTTAAATTTTTTTTTTTTTTTTTTTTTTTTTTTTTTTTTTTTATCAAATCAAAGTTAAAATACCCCAAAGTTCTGACATTCCTTGAACTAAAAAATATTTATGTAGAAAATACTAAGAACCACTCCAGTTACCCTTTAACTGAAATGTTCGTTAGAAAACATGACAAGAATTCATGGTGTGGATAATTGGGCCAGGCCATGAACTCAAAGTTAGTTAAACATAACAGATCTGTCTCACCCTGTGTTGTTACCTGCATGTCATTATGTTCCTGTGAAATGGTATCAGTCGCACAAGCATTTTTGCAGTCCCACCTCTGAATTTGGAATATTACTAGGTTCAAGTCTAATATGTGTTGCTGATTTGTTAGAACGAGTCTTGTTGCTAAAGGGCTACCATGATACATCTGTGTTGTTCTGGGATTTTGGTCATTAAAGAGCAACATGTTGTTTTTGTGTATGTTTAGCAGGTGTGAATTGTAACCCTTGAATGTGTTGTTCAAATGCGAGCACACCGAATAGACCATTTAATCCATTTTGGCTTCCACTGACTTGTAAAACGTGACATTATTAAATGCATGCTGACTGTCTGACAGTTCAGGTCATTTGTGCAAATTGTTCTCCCTCTGATGCCTCAAGACCTTAGAGTAGACCTCTGCACTGACAGTCTCACCCTGGGGGGATGCATTCATAGTGCACAACCCCATGAATATAGAAAAATGACAAGCACGCTCCTGGTTGCACTCTTGACCTGATCTGCATTAGGACTATAAACTGTGGGCTCTTCCACCAAAGACTGTTGTCTGTTCAGTGGGTTGTAGAAGGAGACCCACTTCTCCTCACCCTTAATGATCCTTGACATGAAGTTTGAGTCAGTTTGACACGACGTGCTTTACATTATGCGTGTGCTTCTTTGTGTCCTCGCTCCTCCTATGACCTGGAAATTGTTCACCCTCTGCCAAAATGACTCAGGAGACACAGAGAGAGAGGCTCCTGGATATGCTAAGAGTAAGGCAAAGGCTATCCATATATGCAACCACACTCCTGCTTTCACAAGCTTTCTCTCATATTTCAAGACTCCCAGGGCTCTCCTACTTTGCTTTTTCTCCTGGGCCATCAAACCTTCTTAGAAATAACTGTGTGCCTAATATTACACAAGGTATCAGGTCATCAGTGAAACGCAAATTAAAAACACAATCCACAGACTACATATAATTTCAACCTGTTCGTCACCATAGCCTGGCAGCGAATAACCTCATTAAAGGAATAGTGTGCAGCTGCTCTCTGTGCAAACAGAAAGACCAGTTAGAGGTTGAATGAATTATCTCACCCTCTTTGGTGTTGTTGCTCTTTGCTCTTTACTTTTGTTGTTTAACTTCAAACCAGCAGCAAAGACTGAGATTTAAAAACGCACAAAAGCAATAATCAGCCGAATGCACTGCTCGTAGGATGTGTGTAGCAGGTACAGTAAAGGTTTTTTTCTAATTTGTTGAAGCTGGAATAATATTTACAGATTTAAACTTCCCAGATCAAGAAGTCAGAGAAGAAAAAAACATTAAAACGATTAAAAAGGAGCTTAAATCTGAGTAAGGAAAATAACTCTGGTCTCTTTGCCAGGGAAAAAAGGCAACAGCACAAACAGGAGTACAAAAATCTTATTAAATCTTACCAAAAATCCTTTCAGACAATGCTCCTCTCCTATTGGTCATAATAAATTACTTATTTTTGGACACTAAAGCAATAAAAAATGTATTTCTAATATTTATGGGATCCACTGCATTTTCCTTTGTAATGGCATAAGCAGTGTGCATCAGAAATACTTTATTTACTTTATAAAAGAAAGTAAATGAATATCTCATTAGTGGTAGACAATTAGTTAGATGACACTGCCGCTACATCTTTTGCAACAATGTGATAAAAAACACACGAGACAGCTAAAATATTTGGTTAGTGCACGAGGACAGAAATGGTAGGCTTATCCTCTGTGACACAAACACACACGTGCTTGATTAAGTGGGGATTTTTTTCCCTCTATGACAGAATGTTAATGCTATTTTTATTTAGTAATTTATTTCAGCTGTAGTGACTTGGGTGTTAAATTAAAAGTTTAATAGAATATTAACTTCAAAAGTTTTCCTTTTCTTTCAGAAGGCTCACATTGCAAGTGTACTAGAGAGGACGGTGAGCTTGAGTTTGTCCAATCAGTCTGTATATGTTTTGTGGACATGGAGAAGACATTCCTCAGGGACATGTGAGGGGCTTTTTGTAGAATGAGACCCATTGTTAGGGGCTATACGGTCTCTGTACTATGGGAACTAGAGCCATAGTACAGAGAGACATAGTCTCAGCTGCTTGGTTTGCATTGCCGGCAATAAATCAGATTGATTCCTGCTTTTTGTTGGACTCTGCCAGAGCTGCTCTTTGTCACCGATTCTGTTCATAACATTTATGCTGAACGGGTGGAGGCTGGCGAGTTTGGCAGTCTCATTCTGTTCACCTACAATGTGATTCTGTTGGCTCCATTGAACGATGACCACCAGCTTACACTACTGTGTGAAGTGGCTGGGATGAGAATTACCTCTAACTCATTTTTCTCAGCTGGAAAAGGCAAGAGTGCCTACTCCAGGTTGGAACAAGTTGCTACCTCAAGTGGAGGAGTTCAGGTATCTTAAGGTCTTGTCCATAAGTGAGGGAATAAGGGTGCGGGAGAGTGACAAATGGATAGCTGCAGCATCTGGATGGCATAGTGGGATGGATAAGTGAGCTCTAAGCCAAACGCTTTGTATAATGATTGAAAGAATGAGATTGCAAGTGACAGAGAGAAGCTTTTTTGTTCAAAGGATGTCTGGCCTCTTCCTTAGAGATGTGGTGCAAAGCTCAGTCATTCAGGAGGGACTAATCCTCCATTGAAAGGAGCCATTTGAGGTGGTTCACATCTGGCCAGGATGCTTTTGGACACCTCATAAGTGAGGCGTTTTGGACATCTCTAACAGGGAAGAGGCCCTGGGGCAGACCCAGGACACACAGGAGACATTGTGGGTTGGATTTACCGAAGGTCTGTGCCAGCACAAAAACATCTTCTTGCATTGATGAGAAATCTGCTGTTTGAATTTACTAAAAAGGTGCAGTGTCAATTTTGTGACTAAAAGGCCCAGAGGGGTATTTTTGTGGCCGAAGTTAATGAACATCTATTTCTAGGATTTTCCTTTTATTTGCACAATGTTAAAAATGACACAAATATGATCTATACACACAGTCTACTGCAAATTGTATTAAAACTTAATTTCTGTGTTTTTTGTGTCCAGTGTTGGGCTTTAGTAGTTGTTAAAGGGTCATTCATTTATTTTGAATAAGAAGGAAAGACCCTATCAGAACAAGTGCATATATGCACAGGTGGATTTCTCAAAGCTGTAAGTGCACTGTCTAAACTCTAATGCAGTCTTGTAGCTTTTTACAACCTCCTCACCCTGCATGTTTAAAATTGAGCTTTACATATTTGGGGTCCTCAGTAACACTGAGTAGAACCTAATAGAAGTGAATGTGGAGTGCTGGAGGGAGGGTGGAGAGGCATACAAGAAGCATCCAAGGATGCACGCTGTCTTACAGGCAGCCAAGTTCATTTTTACAGTGAACAGATTCAGGCTTTTATTTAGATTTCTACACCGAGATCAGTACACAAGGAAACGTCTGTGTGTCTTTTCTCAGCAATGCTCAGCAGCACCCAACGCTTTCATGTGGTTGTCTTTTTTCCTTCTCTTTTTATTTTCTAGATCTGAGCTAATACATACCATTGAAATGTCAATCAAAACGCAGCTATTAATGGGACTGCGCTAGTATATTAGATTAATGTCTGAATCTTACAACATGTAATACTGACTTAAATAAGTATCTGCGGCCTTCAGAAAAAAACAACCGATTCATGCACGAGCCACATCTTCATTAAGACACGGTCAGCTTGAGATCTTACAGTAAATAATGTTTTGTATTCCTCAAAGGGGTTATAGTGAAATTCGGCCACTGTGGAAACCTATATCCTGACCTGTCCTCCTGCTCTGATACTCACTGCTCTTTGTGGATTTATCCAGCAGAGTTTAGTAAGATTTAAACAGATGTGAAGCAAGCCATATGGCTAATTTCAAACCACTAGATGTTAGTTTAAGTACACAAGTATCAAAGGTAGAATTTAGTAAGGAAATCTAATTATCATCATCATCAATCATCATCTTAAATATCAATTGATCTCTGTGACTCATAATGTAACCTAGTAACAGAACTCTAGATATAACCAATCCAGCATAGTGCATCGCTGTAAACTTTATCACAATCCCACAAATTAAGCTGCCTGCAATAAACTGCTTGGTGTTTAAAGTACACTTTAGACGTGTCACAAAAATACAGAACAAAAATACAGAAAACATCACATTCAGACACAATATCTGATTTAAAAACTTGAATTAAAACATTATTTGGGCCTTTTTTAAGTTCTCAGTTTATAAAACTGAATTTGCTGAGCAGTACTTTCCTCTCTTTCTTACATCTTTTTCAGTCTATTAGCATTGCACATTGGTTTAATTGTTTCGTTTCTCTATCTGGCAATCCAACATCTTTTACCTCACAGACACATGTTGTGATGAACAATGCAGAAATGTTTGTAAGAAAATTTGCATTTGAAATAAGATGCCACTTAAAAAAATGTTACTCTCTTTAAACTTGCTTCTTCTGTAGCTAGCTAGATGCTAAAGTACCACGACCTCATATCTTTATGCTGTCACTTGAAGCAACACCGAGCCGCAGCACACAAAAAAGTCATCACATTCAACACCATCTTTCATTAACCTGCCCATCAGATTTAATTACTCATTAACTGACGATACTAGAATGTCATTCTGATTCCTTCTAGTTCACTTACCCCTAACTCCTACTTCAGATTTATACGGTGGAATGATTTGTAATATCACAGCTCTCCTCTGGATAAATCCCGCACTCCACCTGAGTCTCAGTACTCCAGACCTCAGCAATTTCTAACAGAACCTTTTATCAAAAACATTGATTCTCTTGGGAGATGAAAGCCTCATAAAAGTCAAACTCAAGCCAGTCCATATTCAACTAAATGTCAGCCCAAGCACAATTTAAAATGAGTAAGGACTATAGCTACCCAGCTTTTGTGTGAAATGGCAGACAGCATGATTGTTTTGCTTATGAGCCAAAGGTACAAACCATAACACTTTTTTTTTTTAAAGATAAGCTATTTTGGTTCATTTAGATTTTTTTAAAGCCAAGGATAAATTAATGGATCTAGATCTCAGTAATAGCTTCTTAGGTCTGGGTGAACATTTCATGATGTCAGGAACCACGACCGATGCAAACCACAGGAGGACAGTTGAGGGGGCACCATAATCATTTATATTATTTCTAAGATATAATGCAGTGTATATCTTGTTTTCCCTTTAACTGTCCAAGCCCTGTTTCATCCTGTTATTAAATAACCATTATGACTAACACAATTAATTAATCACAGATAATCATCGGCCTTTGATGTCCCTCTGGCCAAGGCCCAGCATACAATGTACAGACCTAAGTGCATGAATTTAACATGAATTTTTTCAAGATGTGTCTACCATCAGTGTCAGCCTTTCAAAAATGTATTTGAATTAAACCACCACTACTACTACTACTACTAACTAATAATAGTAACATATCTAAATTATTATTACAGATTTAATCAGCAGTAGAAGTAATATTAAAATAAACAATCCTTGGATTCCTTGAACTATTGATTGATGAACTATTGCTCAAGACCACTTCAGAAAAATTATGAGAAACCTTTGCACAGCCTCATATATATACACACAACAACTGAAACACTCAGAATAATGTGTTTAATATTCTTCACAACCAATCGGTGTAATATTGTAGCTGATGTAACATTATAAGTAATGTTAGAGTTATATTCCTTCTATCAACCCACAATGAATATGTGATGAAACAGAATATTAATACTATAAATTTGTTGCTCACCATTAGGTTAACATACTGACCATTTCATGGTCATTCCATGGTCAGTATGTGTCAGAATCAGAAGCTTTTTGAATCATGTGCACTCTCTGGGCCACGCAGCAGCAGTGCTTTAAAGACTACCGCAGAACCCAGAGATTCCTCAAAGCTCCGTCAGTGTACATCAAACACAAGGAAACAAACAAGCTAGAGGGATGCTGTTTCACATTTTTGTCACATCTCTTGCAAATGTTAAACAGAAGATGGAAATTACATTTTTGAGCTGAAAAATGAACCTCAGTCATGATCAATAACAATCAATCTGTGCAACAGAAGTGGAGCATCACAAACGGAAAGCTTGACATTTAAAATATAAATGTTATTCTTATACGGTTTTTGTAACTCTAGAAAATCTGTCCTCTCATAGTCACATGACTACAATATGGTGTGATGGTTTACATAACAAGTGCAAGTTGTGTGCCACATACTTTGTGGTCTATCTGAGATCTTTGTCTAATATGTGTGTCCTCAGAAACAACAGCAGTCATTATATTTAGTTCTCCAGAGGTGTGCTGACCCAGGGTGATATCTAAAACCTGCAGGACACCGGCCCTTGAGGCCTGGAGTTTGACACCCCTGCCATAGGACAATATCTGTCCAGAGAGTGGTGGTTATAATCTCTCTTGGGAAGACTTGCTTCTTCCTGAGGTCCACCAACATCCTTCTGTCTTTACTGACTGACAGGAGAACATTTCTCCTCTGGTCAGGTGCTTGCAATGTGCTGCAAGCTTTAACAAATCCTACAAAATCAGGTCTGAATGTTTCTGGAGAATGGTTTGCCATCACTCTAAACTTCTCGAGGACCTCATGCAGCAGGGACATGATCATGGCACTACCTGAGGACTCACTGTGCCAACTTGCATCCTGACAGGAATCTAATTTAACTGCAAATGCTATTCCAGTGGTTTCTTTAAAGTCCTGCAAAGAAATTTCCAACTTTTTGACATGTGTTGATGTTATCTAATTCAAAATTATCCAATATTTTCAATGAAACAGCTATTTTCTAATTGGAGTTTTACCTTTTGTAGCAAAAAATACCAGAATAATCTATAAAATGAAATAGAATGAATAGAAGTGTCCATGGCGGCCCAACTTCCAGCACTGATGATGTAAGCCTAGTCTCACTACAAAGTTCAAATAGACAAATCTCATTTGAATCAACATCAGTAGTACATTCCATATCAAATTTATGCACATACAGAAAAATATTTACCCTTGACACCAACAACATGGTAAACATGTCATAGTTAAATTCAAAAAACTGAAAGATTTTGTGTGGTAAAAGCTTCCATATGCTTTAATAAAGACTTGTCCAGTAATTAAAGGAATTAATTTGTGTTGCATCAACACATATTTGTGTTTTTATGCCAAGGTGATCAATATGGCAAAGCCATAGTTATAAATCAATTAAGAATGAGTGATATTCCACCAGCAGGGAAGACAGAGAACAACTCAGTAGACTGAAAGGCAGAAACAGATGGGAAGCAAACAGACTTTCCATCAGTGTTGCTCTGCAGAGTGTGACATACTATTTGTGTTGCTGTGCCTGTATGTGTGTCCAGCACGCAGGCACGTTCCCTGCATCATAATGTAATTTTCTGCAAAATGGTTGGTTCTTCCTCACCAACTGATCACTTGCTCAATTGGGAAATAAATACATAACATAAAGTAATTGCTCCAAATATGTGTACTCTTAGTCAGTGGTGTTCAAGTTACTTGAAAAAAACCCAAACCTAATTAGTTGCTTATTACTAATTACTTCTCCAAAAAAGTAATCCAGTTAAATTACTGATTACTTATTTTAAAACGTTATTAGTTACTCATTACTTAGTTACTTTTTAAAAAAACCCGAATAAGTAATAAAGCAATAATAGACCAGTCAGCCCAATTCTATTTTTTCTGCATAATCCATCATATAAGATTGAATCAAATGGAATAGTCTGTTTTCCAAAAATTGCTTTATTCGTTTTAATCTTCATGCACATTCCATCAAGCAACAATTAAATTATATGCAACAGACTTTGACTTGAAGAAATTTGTTTAACATTTAAACCTATTTTCTGCATATTACAGCATGTAAAATGAAAAAATTTTTGTGTTCACATGCACTCTTTCAAATAGATGCAAATAAAACACAACAAAAAATAAATAGTCCTGTCGCTCTTAAAGCTATTTTCACCTGTTTAGCAGGAGTGGGGCCGGTGGGGGTTTACCCGGTGCTGCAGTGGTTATGTCAGCGGGGGCATCCGGGGGTTACTCGTACTCCGTGCCTGCTCACATTTGAAGTTTAATTTTTCGCTGTGGAAAGAAGTTTTCTTCCCACGTAGAGTGTACAGGGGACAATAATGTTTTTGTCATTTTTTACAGAATAAAACTTATAGTAACTTAGTAATGTCAGCACTTCCATGCTTTAAACACTGCATGTTCGTACTCTCTCCTGCACTCCATGTTATCCATTGTTGATCTACACACGTCTGTAGCTTCATTGTAATAAGACACACTCACAAAGAAAATCACAACACTTTAGTTATTCAGTTACGCTGCGTGCTTACAAGAAAGTAACAGTAATCTAAATACTTTTTTGTGATAGTAATCCCTTACATAACTTGTTAATCGAAAAAGTAATCAGATTACAGTAACACATTACTTGTAATGCTTTACTGCCCATCTCTGCTGTTAGTACCCTGTCTGGACTTGATTTGGGAATAATATCTTTCCCTGGTAAGACGTAGGTTTAAGAAATAGTATGAACCTTGTAACTTTTGAACTATCTGATTTTCTGATCAGTGTCAAAAATCCACAAAGCCACATATTTATATGTTGCAATTTAGTTTCTTGTCAGGGTTAATAAAGATCAAGTCTAATTTGAAATTATAAAACTATGAGCTTTAGTTTAAAATGTTCCTCATCACAAGAATATTTTTCAAAGTACAAATCAGGTTAAACAGCAACTGGTAACAAACATGATTGTTAAGAATTCCAGTACTCTGAAGGATTGCGTGGGAAACCATAAAAAAAAATCTAAGATATCAATTAATAGCAGTAAAAAAAAGACTTCAAAGAATTGGGAGTTTTGATTATTTGGAATGCATCGTATTCAAAGATTCAGAGATTCTGCAGAAATTTCTCGGTACAAACTTCGAGGTTGAAAAGCAACACTCAATTGCCGGTATCTTCATGCCCCGGGATGACACTACACTAAAAACACAGGTCCTGCACAGGAAGTCACTTGATCGACTCAGGTACACTTCAGAAAACCAATAACGCTGAACACACTTCATCGCTGTATGGCCAAATTAGAAAAATCTATCGTCTACCAGAGACTTGAGCTCATTTAAAATGGACTGAGGCCAAGTGAAAAACGGCAGTGTGGCAAATTCAATTTTGAAATTGTTTTATGAAATCATGAAACATTCATCCTCAGAGAAGAATCATCCAGAGTGTTTTCAGCGCACCGTTATAAAAAACAGCAACACACTTTAAATGACACGTGAAGCTAAATCCCACACTTCCCAGTGAATATATATAAACTTTTATTCATATGCGACTGGAAATTTTTCCTTCCCCTGGTGCACACAACAAATCAGCATGGACAGATAAAAATCATAATTCATGGCATGAGGCACTGTTGCATAAAAAAAAAACACCACAAAAAAAAAAGAACCTCATTGTTTATGGTTGAATTCACAGGATGATTTTTTTGTTTGTTTGTTATTTGATTCAAGATTATTTTTTGCTTAAATGTGAATGAAGCAATTTTGGGAGCGTTATGATAGAAATGAAACTGGAGGCAAACAGTCAGCAGACATTTTCAGAACTCTACAAGTTTCTTTGAAACAACCTTCATGCAAACATTATGCTCACTTAAACTTCAGTCATGGATGGCTGGTTGCCTGCTTCCACAGAACACATTTGTATATTTGATCCGGCATCTATTGTCATGTTTCTGACTGGTGGTATTTATAGCTGGCATTCTTTGTTGTCAGGGAAAGGTTGCTGAGATAGACAATGTGTTGGGGTGGAGGCGCTCAGACAAGTACAAAGAGTAAATCTATTTACCCTGCTAGAAAGCAGCCAGACTGTAGTATTTCTGCATCTTACTCCAAATTTAGGTCTTTTATTATGTCTTTGCTGAGGCTTGACTATCGATGGACACTCAGTTTATCCTCTGTCGTAAATTTTTTTAAGCAAGTATCCAAGTTCTCATTAAACTGTTTTAACTGTCTCCTCAATACGACAGCCTCACAACCTCTTTTCAATAATGGCTGTTCTGGGATGTACATTACAGCTACAGTCTGCCTATGTGTTGTGTAAGGGCTCTCTGCGGCATTGAAATGTGTGTCTGAGCCTTGTCTTGGGGCTGCTGATGAAAATGCATGAGTGTGGTTTTGCCCTTCACTTATCAAACTTAGTACATTAGACTATGTGCTGAATCACAGGGGTGCTAACTTAAGTGTTCATCAACTTTGGATTTAGTGCACCCACAGGAAGACATAGTTTGGCTTTGTCCTCGTTGAAACCACCTATTCTTGTTAAGAGTGCCGGGACAACTTTTATTTAGTTAGTAAGATTCTATTGCTGTGAAAAGCATTTTAAACCAACATGCAATGCCGGCCCAGTTTGGTTTGCTAAATCGCTAAATTTGCTAAGTTCAAAAGTCTTTTATTTGAACTGTGGAAAAAAAAAAATAATTTTTGCATTTTTATTATGTTAGCACTTAAAACACCTCTTCTCATTTCTCCTAATACCGCTGTAGGTCTTTAAAAGGGACGACATCATTCTAATACATCATACCATCATGATAATAATCTCCAATTAGCCCGAGTCCATTCAGGGAATTAAATGGGGAAAGGGGACAAAGATCAGCCTAACCTTATGAGTGTGAAGCTGTCAAGCCACAGCGTTAAGCACTCTGATGTCTTTGAAGTGAGTTCAAAAGGCAAGGACTGTGATTCAAAACTCTTTTCGTCAACTCCTAATGAGCCCTAAAATTACGGCACCTCTGTCTAATCTGAGTTTGACCTTTGGAAGCAAAATGCCTTTTCATTTCGTAGGACCAATAATGGCACTATTCAGGACAACTTGTTGTTTTCTTTTACTCAAATGTTTCTCAAGGATTTTTAAGTGTGAAATCACTCTTGCAAGTTTAAAAAGGAGTTGACAAAAGGTACAATTTCATAGTTTAACGCAGTCAATATTTAATTGAAAATGTATTTAATAAAAACTCTTTTTTTCACTCTTCATTTAATACGTCTTCTTTGTAAGCTTCTTTTTTATTTTTTTATGAATGTGAAGCTAATATATAGTTGCATCAATTTATGGAAACTATTCAAACAATATTGACAGACTAGAATTAACTGGAGATATTTGAAAGGTAGGATTATAAATTATACACACTGTAGTCACCACAGTAATAAGAAACAGTTAAAAGCTTCTTCTTCCTTTCTTGGGCAAGCCTTCCACTTTTGACTGAGAACATGCTCCATCATAGCTTTAGGCTGCCAAAGGTGCATGCATGTTTTTGGAGTAGTTTCAATAATTTTTTTTCATGTGCATGTAGATGATAGAAGGATTTTCCTTCCCCGTACAAAGCTTAACCCTTTAAAGCCTGAACCATGAAATGATTGCCAGTTTTTTTATGTGAAGTGTTTATTCATTTTTATTAATACACATTTGCATGTATGAGTTTAAATTTTTACGTAATTGTTGCTACATCTGACGTTTTTGTGCAATTTATTTAGAAATTTACGTACATGTCTCAAAAACTCACAAAAATTAATATATCAAATATGATACATTTGGCGTCACAGGGTTAACTACCTTTAACCTGCTCTACCGGCTCTCTGAGTCACTGATTTTGGTCAGTTCACTCATTCTAGTCACAATGAACCTCAGACAGTCATTAGATTGATTAGAGGCAAACATAAGACAAAATTGCCAATTTGTTGTTGTACACACGGGAGTGTTTAGACACACAGAGGAACACCAGCCCAGTAACCTGGCTTCACCAGCTAACCTGTTAGCAGTGGCTGTAAAGAGCACCTCAGAGCACTTCATTGGAATTCAAGAAACAAGATATAAATGCCACCCAATGACTGTAGAAAACATGGACGATGCGACAGCTCCCCAAAAATGAAGCCAAAACGTCACTATCGCCTCCTGGTGTCTGGCTGCAGTATCGGTCATAAACCCTGCCGCCTCCATGTAAGCGGATGGGACTGGGGTCAGACTAAAATAAATTAATTCTCCTCAGATAATTTTTTCCAAAGTTTCTTTCTTTCATTATCAGTAGTTGTCAT
>VUQR01022947.1:10916-27286 GCA_015108515.1 Hemichromis elongatus | reverse complement strand
TTGGGGCGGGGGGGGGGGGGGGGGGGGGGGTCTGCTTAATTTAAAGCAGCACCATGGTGACAACACTTACCATTGCGCATTTTTTCTAATTCATTTTCTGACAAGGTTTTTAAACGTTTACTGCTTTAACAGGTCAAAAAGCAAGACAGAATAAAATGTGTGGCAAATCCTTCATCTGGGATGCTGATGGCTAAAATGCTTAACTGCTGTTCTGTGGTAACATTGCAGGAGACAGCAGAGAGATTGCCTTTCCTGTAAAGAAACACATCAATGTGCACTGTCACAGTGAGTATTACAAAGCTACTTTCAGCTGTTCCCTCCCAAAAGATACGGTTATACCACCCCAAAGGGATCTGTGTCTCTTCCTGGAATCAAACCGGGGGATCTTTCATATGTTACTGCAGTGACTATGGAGCCATCGATATAAGGTCAAATATGTTAAAAGTTCCCCCAGATTCACTCAAAATCAGCTCGTTTTCCCACAGATTTAGTGTATTTGATGATGCCATGCAAAATTTGACCTTCGTACTTGGAATATTTTTTCCAGCATCAGGAACTTTAGGTTCATAAGGGTGAACTAAGAAGCCCTATTCATAGTATTAAAGTAATTTTCCATGACTTCATTAAATATTAAAAGCAAGCGGTGGTTGGGCAGTGGGCACTTACTGGCCCGTCACCTGTTAAGAGTAAATTGAAGGGTAGGGATAACAGACCTATGGTACATCATCATCCTCTTACAGTTTGAACGTACATGCAGGTACAAATCTTCAGAGATCATCAGTACAACAGGCCTGAGGTGAAAATTAGATGTATTTGTAAAGAAAATGTGCTTACAGTTATAATTAAAATGACAATAGACAAGTTTTTAGAATTAACTTATCATGTTAGGGACTACAGAACAATGACACCGGCAGTGTTTAGACTACCTCCTTTAAGGCCTTGATTTAATGATGCAAGCCTGTTCCAAGGGCAGTGTTTATTTTTATTTCCTGTGATTTATGTCATCTTACAGCGATGGATTTTCATATTAGACACACCCAACTACTCAAATGTACAAGTAACCTCTGTGAGCCGAAGGTTCAGACTTTACACTGCTCAGTTTCAGACAGTTTTTTCTACTTTTGGGTTGTGTGAGGTCACAAAGAGGGGATGTATGCAGGGGATGCAGGCACAGAACTCTGCCTACCTACTTTTTCTGATGGGCAGCCAATCAGAAAAAAGGTTGGCTCTGTCTGAAAGTCTCTGTCGTAGGATAAATAAGGATTGCTTTGCTTATAAAAGATGAAAAGGCTCTCTAACAGCCTTTTAACTTAAAACAGACGTGTATTAAAACGCAACTATTGGTCTATAATTAGGGTATTATTGTAGGGTCTTTACAACATGAAGCGCCTTGTTGTAAATTTGGCGCTATATAAATAAAAATGAACTGAATTGAGAAAGATCCAATATATGCAAGTATGCAGAAAAACAAAACAAATTAAATGTTGCATCACGATGGGAGTAGACTCAAAAAACCAAGAATTGTCTGACATTGGCTGTATGCTCCAGACCTGGGGTATATTCTTCTTGATTTTAACCAAAAGTGCTTCCTGAGATCCTTCTGCAGGTAACCTGGCAACCATCAAGATTAGCTGATCAACTTTTTCACCACCACATTACCCCCAGGAGCTCAACAAAATACTGGGCTTGGTTGGTGAATCAGTGTTTGAGAGATTACAGTAACAGCTCTAATTAAACAATTGTACATTAGAAAGCTGCATTTCTAACCGTTAATGCCTTCAGATGAGATTAATAAAGATAAACTGAATTCAGTCATTTTATACAAGCTGAGATTGGTCCAAAAGTAGTGGGGGACATGGACATAAGGTGGACGAGTTTTCCATGAGCGGCCCTATTAGGGTTATCAAATTACCAATATACATTAAGGCATCTTGTTCCCTCTTGTGGTCACGGTTCATGTTTTAGTCCGTCTTCTTGTCTCTTCCTTCCTCGTCATCGGTGTACTCCGTCGGTTCCTCTCCTGGCTTTAGAAGCTTTCCAACGTAGTCGTACTTCACTGAAACGTAGAACAAAAATGTAATTTACAAAAAAAGGAAAAAGAACCGGGGGTGGGGAGGGAGCCAAGGTTTGCACACTGCAATCTCGCTTTATTAGTGTGACCTCACACCAAGGCCACTTCGATGGTTTGGCGTGAGGTGGCAAAAATCAGCCAGAGGCGTGTCAAGTTACTAATTTTCTTATAAAAATCAAACATTTTATCACTGCAAACTTGTTTAAGCTCATACAAGCAGTGACATTCATTGAAATATGCTCTATCTGTGCTTCTGGGTTGTTTCAGAATAAAACCCTGAACACATAAATGGCAGACACGACAAAAAATCTCCTCCTGTCTCACCTCCATTGCTCCAACTGGTTTTTGTAAATTAGCACCATGAGCATGATGGGAAATAATCTTAAAGGAATCCAGCTGTAATCTGATACCCGGCTACTGATAGCGAGGAAAATAAATATTTATGACTAAAGGGAGATAATGGAATAAAAGCTGGCTAATCAAATTGCCTGACATACTCGTTTACTGAAACCCTAGCAGTACAGGCTTTATTTTACTATAAATGCTCAGTAAATTTTAAATAAACAAAAAGTTTCCAATCATGTTTAAATTAAGAGGCCCTGCCCCTTTTTTTTCTTTTTCTTTTTGACATATCTGTGACCTTTTTGGACCCCAATACCCTGACAGTGTGCTGTATCTTCACTCACTAGTGAACTGAGACTCCCACTCAGAGAGGCTCTCCTGTTGCATGGTGTTCAGGTCCGACAGGTCGTCATGTTCATCCTTCAGGCCCTCCTTATCCAGGCAGAAGGTTGCCAGACCTCTGGACGCATCTCTGCCTGCAAACACTCCGTACGGTCCGTCTGCAAGGCGAGGAAGACATAGGATCAGAAGGTCACGCGTGGAAAACATTTTTGAATATGTGTCTTTAAATCATAAAGCTGTCTGAGAAAAAACCTCATGTTTCAAATACAGATTATGACAAATTTTCAAAAAACCAAAACAACCCCCCCCCCCCACACACACAGATCTGATCAACAAGCAACCATCTAAAAGTGATTAAAAACATTAGGATGTGGTTCACTAACAACTGCTTATCCCAGATACTGAACTAAGACGAGCATGGCAGCTTGTTTCCCAACTTCTTCTTACATTAAGAAATTGGCATGTCACTCTGGATGCCCTTGATCTGCATAAAGTAGCCTAGACCTCAATAGGATAAAAACACTGGTCTGTAGTTTAAATGGGAGATTTGAAATTGGCTTATTGTGTGTTAAACTTTTTTTTCTATGTAAAAGTGCCCAGCTGTTTTTGAAAAAATGGGGGCAGTTAATATTTCGAAGGTTGAGTAACCACCTGTCTCAGTTTGGATTTATTACAAAAATATAAGTATATACAATTAATCAGCCATATTTGCCCGAACAGCAAACAACAGCCAGTCCTAAATTTTTCATTTTAGGAAGCCTGAAAGAGCCTGACAGCTACCAAAAGCTTTTTCAATTTAAGGGCAAATTGAAAAAATAAATAATCCACACTCCTGAAATGACACGGACCAAGGAATTTAGGCTGCAGGGCAGGGTGTGGAGTGCACCAAGAAAATCTGCGTGACAGATGACTATCATGTTGTCCAGAGGTTACACGCAACAGAGGTTACACTCTTAGATAAGATAAAACCCGAGAGTGCTCACTCTGTGCCTATTTCCACACAAGTGAAAAGTCACAGAGAAAATTCACTGTGCTCTGGAATATCATCAATATCCAGGTACTTTCCTGACCCATTTACTTACCTTAATTTTGAATGTTTGTGTTTTCACTGCCCCAGATTTTTCTCTACATTTTGGGCCATTTGATAAACATATTTTAGGCTTTTATTCATTAAATGGTACTTTAGAAAAAAACTTGTTAAAGATGACAGTCCTGGTGATTTTCACTCATTTTGTCCTCATAGAAAGTGGTTATCAGAAATGGTAATATGCAGCTTTGGCTGGTTTAAACGCACTTGCTGTATGGCTGTTAAAACTGTGTCCAAAGGGTTCTGTATAACATTGATGACATACCAAGTGAAGCCTTACCAGGGCTGGGTAGTAACAGTTTTGTGTAATAACAATTTGTATCATAAGATGGTGCAGTGAGTTTTAGATAAATTCTGCATAGAGTCACTACAAAAACACATTTAAAGTACATTAATTCAAAGTTCTCACAGTCCTTACGTAAAACTATAAAAAAAATAACAACCTAGATAACAGCTGTTAAGATATTAATTACATGTTAATAGCATATTCAGACCAATCAGAGAGCCCCTCTTCTTTGTTCTAGGCTCTGAAGGCGCCAACATTTTGACTACTTTTTATTATCCTAGATTCACACATTTCATACTGTTGTGCTTTTACTATATTACCTGGATCCCCTTCATATAAAACTTTAAATGATCCCTACTGCAGTTTTAAACCCCTAATAGACTGGGCTCTTCTATGGACAAAAGAAGCATCGGGTATGTTTTAAAAATGGCAGGGATCAAGCCTTTTTTCTAAGGAGAACTCAACGTCTTAATAGACGATCTCTGGCTCCAAGGCCACCGCAGCCCCTCTGTTATGAAACGGGATCTCAGTTAAACGGCTAAAGGGGGTGTGGCGCCAGCACCAAGACAGGGAACTAAACTAAAAGTTGTGCCAATCAGCAATAGGTGTTTGCATTTGGCGATATTAAGTAAGCTAAATTGCCGCTGCACGCTAAACTAAGTGCCGTTGCTTTTGTGTAGGGCACGAGGGCCCCACAGTTAGTAACCCCTGCACGCGCACGGCTCGCGCGAACGTTACCTGGTCCGTAGAACTTTTTCCCTCTGGTCACGTCGAACACTTTTCCGTTGACGGCCATGAGGATCCGCGGGTTCTGCAGCCCATCGTAAGGCTTCAGGTCCGCCAGCGTGAAATCTCTCTTCTTCAGTTTGGGAAGCGGTTTGTCCTCCTCGCTTAGCTCTGGCGGTTTGTCCCCGCGGAAGATTTTGTACAAAAGGAACAGGCAGAGACTGAGCAGAGTCAGATTCAGCGGAGAGGTGAAGATCTCCTGAAAAATTCCACCAGAAGTTAACTCGCTACTATCTGCTTCGGCCATGTTGTCTTCTCTTTCCCCTGAACCGTGTGTGTTTGGGTGGGATTGGTGGAGCCTGACCTCACTCTACTCCACGGCTCTGGGCCGAGGGAGCGCTTATGATCCCAGAACCAATCACAATTCTTCCTCGCCCTCACGGTCTGCGGTTTGGACCAATCAACGTCTTCTAAATGCCTCTATGGATATCGTACTTTGTCCATGAAACAATCATCTGTGGAGGCCAAAAATGTCTAAAAAGCGCCAAAAACAACAACGTAGTTACGGTGTGACATGAAACCACCACTAAAAGAAGATATATAAGTCTTTAAACAGTTATGTAATGTAACCACAAACACATTAAAACAAAACAACACAAAATAATAAATACAGAGATGCAAATTTATACAAATGCTTTTCAATTCTTTTGTGTTCTGTTTTGGCCCCCGAATGTGCTCTCTATGAGGTTTTGTCATATATTAAATAAGTAAATAAACATATATTTTAAAAAGTAAATTTAAACATAAACAGGCTTGAAAGGGTTTGAAAATCCCAGCACAACTACACAATGGCTACATATTGATATTTAAACAGATAAAAAAAACTTACAACACAAACACAAACAAATGCAACACACATAAATCAAACACAGAGACGCAAAA
Source organism: Hemichromis elongatus (assembly GCA_015108515.1). Taxonomy (NCBI): domain Eukaryota; kingdom Metazoa; phylum Chordata; class Actinopteri; order Cichliformes; family Cichlidae; genus Hemichromis; species Hemichromis elongatus. The sequence goes on along the minus strand of VUQR01022947.1, from coordinate 21,490 downwards.
TGACAGAAACGCGCGTCTTTGAACTCGGTATAAATCTGTTTTTGGTTGTTTTGTGTGGTTTTTGTGTTTTTTTTGTAGGTCATTGTGTCCGTGTTACCTTTAAATAAAAATATTTTTATAAAATAAAGTTGTTGTTTTTTTAAGTAGAACCTTTTCTTGTGCCTTGTGGGCCCATTCAGTAATTAATGCTTGAAATAATTATATTTATGAATTCATTATATAATATGCTAAATACAAATTATTTTTTAGATAAGAGATCAGATAAACCTTAAATAGTCCCACATGTGGGAAATACTTTTGTGTGTGTAACTTGCATTTTACTCCTAGGTTTAAGTCTGGCACACACAGGCCAACAAAATTAAATAATACCATTAAAAAGCTGTGGTTTTTGTGGGGTCATTTGCGGTTTTCAACATCCGTTGATTGTGTCATGAAACTCGGTCACTTCCTCTTGCTGGAAACCGCCTCTCGCCGCTCTTTGGTTCCCACCCAAACAAACAAAGCTCAGCTGGCGATTTTTTTTTCCTCACAGAGACGACACTCAGCTCCGTGTCCGCACCAGTTGCAGTAACCTGGACCTGTTTTCAGAGGACTGAGCTCTTGATAACTAGAAACCATGACCAGTCGGTTCCTGTGTGTTTTACGGTAACATGCTCCGCTGACTGAAGGCTTGTTTTTATATTTGCACTCATTGCGCAACAGTGGCAGTAACATTAACCGAGCTAACCGCCAGCGCTACCAGTACAAACACCACCCGGCTCTGCAAGGCTGGGAGCAGAGATGAAGAGCGAGCTGACGACTACTGTGTTCACTTTAAAGCGGATTTGATAGACGGGTTTGAGCCCTGGTTTTTGTTCCTGCTTGGAGGAGATCTGATGCTAAGAGAGATTTGTTGAGTCAAGCTAGCTACCAGGTGAGCTTTCAGTGTTTTCATATGTAGCTGGCCCAACTCTGGAGCCCTGAAACCCTGATTATTAGTAAAGGTAATGCCGGGCGGCGTTTGACCAAGTAAGCTAGCTGGACCATTTCTAGTTTCATGTAAGGTAGTAAAACCTCACCGTTGCTTTTTTGTTAAGAAAAAAATAGAAGAAAGAGACTATAGTAAAACTCATTAAAGCTAACTCTGTATCTCAGGAATAGAAATACACCTAGTAAGACTTAGTTTTTCCTTTTAAATTCAGGTTATCTTAATACAGTAAAGCACATAGTATGTATTTAATCTACGTTATGATAATCAGTGGTTAGTTTTAGTGCAGCAGTTATGCAGTGGCAGCTATGATTTTAAAAGGAGATAATTCGTGTTTTATACTGTTAGTCAGATTAAACTAGAAATTAAGGCTACAGCTGTGCTTTTTTCTTTGTTCTACTTTAGATAGTTTTTTGAGTGTTTGGCTCTCCTGTTGCAGTTTTGTTTCACTTTCATCTTTGAAAAAATATGAAAAAAATGCATCCAAAGATTCAAATCGTATCAAAATGATTGTGAGATTCCCTGTGAAGTAACTGTAGAGTAAACAGAGTCCTACAGATGGGGTGAGGATTTAAGTTGGTAATTTCTCATTGTTTTCAGTGCATGATTTGTAAAGTTCAGTCACTAACTCGTGTATTTTCTCTTTCAGCTGCCTTATAAATCAACTCCCCCCCTGCTTTCCTTTGTTTGCTGTGCCGTGGTCCCTCCTGTGGCTTTTCCAGACCCTGTCGTTATGACTGCGATGCGTGTGGACGTCAAAGTGGTGATGCTTGGAAAGGAGAGCGTGGGGAAGACGAGTCTGGTGGAGAGATATGTTTATCATCGCTTCTTGGTGGGCCCGTACCAGAATGTGAGTGTCAGCTGCTCCACTTCAATTTTCCATGTCGGTCTCCTGCCTCCATGAAGGGCTTCAGTTTTAACTTTAGCCCCAGGGAGGCTGTGATTATTTCAATACATCAAATCTCTGACAGGAAGTAGGAATGCAGTAATCATTTATTCCAGCTAGGTGTCATACCCATTTTATACAAGTCGTTAGCTACTTTAAAGCAGCAGGTGTCAACCTAAAGTGCTTTCTGGTTTAGGCAAACCTGTTAGCCTTCCAAGTCTCCAAAAACACAAACACTAACGTAGAAATATCAAGTAAACAAACATCATGTATTAAATCTGCAAATGGAAACAAAACACAATTAACTTAAGAATAATAAAAATAGCTTTTAATGTTAATCAAAGTTCATATTTAGGATTTTCTGGAAAATCTAGATATTGCTTACATTTCCTACAACACTTATGTAGAAAACAGCTGTGGATCTTCACTCAAAGCTTCTCCAGCAAGCCGCCTCTCTTCCTTTCCTCTGTCTTCCAGATGCATTTAAGGAGACAGGAGATTCTTGAGTGTGATGCAATGAGATTGATTTCTGTGTCAAAACCTGCGTACATTTGGAGAACGCAAAAATTAGAGAAATGAAAAAAAAGAAATCCACATATCATCCTCCCAAATATCAGTCTAACATGGCTGAAAGCAGTCATATGTGCACGGTGTCTAACCTCCCTGCTTCTCTCTGTCTGACAGACCATTGGTGCTGCTTTTGTTGCCAAACCAATCCAGGTGGGAGAGAAAGTGATTACGCTCGGAATATGGGTGAGTTAGAGGCTGCCTCAAATGCACATGTGTTGTGATAGTCAGTCGTTTTACATTGAATTCTTTTCTAGCAGTTCAATGAGCTGATGGAAAATTCATAAACCCAAAAAGGAATTTCCTGTATTTCCTCTTTTTTTTTTTTCCTCCAAATTTCCTCTGTTTGAAGACCAGGAAATAGCCATGAGTAAGAGCAAAGCCAGTCTGCTGTCATTTGTCCTGCTAAAGTTGCTACTTTATGCTGTTAAAAGGTTCATACTAACAGTAACTCTATTTATTTATTCAAACCAACTACCCACTGCACTCATGGTGTCACAGCTTCAAAGTTATTGGAACCAATAGAGCAGCCCGCCATGACAGAGTGTGCTAATAATGCTAAGATATTAAGAATACAGGCCTTGTTTGTGTTGATCACATTACCAGAGACCTAGCTTTTAACTGACTACCTGGTTTCTATTTTAGGAAATAACCGAATTGACGGGCTCTTTATATCTTTAAAATAATCATAATTAAATTAATACCAAACCGAAGGTTCATAATTAGGAATTTTCCTTTCAGAATAGATTAACAGCTTCAGCATGGACCCAGTATTAATGTATCTTAACTGTAATTTAAATTAGTCGATTTTAGTGCCAGTGAGAAGAACTCTTTGCATAGCTGTCCTGAATCAACCTGCTAAAAGATTAAAAGTCAACAGCTAAACAAATGGTTTCACTGTTTGAATGTGGAAACTATGTAAAAACAAAATGGTCTGTGTGTGGGTGCATGCAAATAATTATTAATGAAAGTGGTGTTATCATATCTTATATACACAGTTATGAAAATGCAGGTAAAAAAACAAACAAATAAATGCATGATATTTTTTTGACCTGGAAAACTTTGGAACCACAGCCTGTTGTGGCATATGGAGAAAACATTTGAGTTGTTTAACATAGGGTTAAATAAAAAGTGGAGGTTTCTCTGCTGATCATTTCATCTCTGTTTAGGTTCCAGTTCCTGTTATATCATCTCTTCTCTTGTGTTTGCCACTCAGGACACAGCTGGATCAGAGCGTTACGAAGCCATGAGCAGAATCTACTACAGAGGAGCTCGAGCTGCCATCGTCTGCTATGGTAAATCTACACTTTTACAGTGTAGAGGGCACATTTCTACTTTAATTACTTCACTTATTCTCACCCCGACACCCTGTCAGAATAAGCTGAAATTTAGTAGCCCTGCAAAGTTTTACCCTCATGCAGTGAAAATTTTTACACTTAGAGGTCCTCAAATGACGAGGTGGGTTGAAAGTTGGTGCTTTTTAATTAGGGCCCGAGCACTGAGAGTGCAAAGGCCCTAGTGTATCTGCTCTGTTTCTTCTTATCATTATTATTATTTTGGCAAATGAATGGGCTTTTTTGAGGGCTTTAACATACTCAAAAACTCATGAAAATGGCTCTATGCGCCACCTATGCCTCCTTAAATGAAGTCCTACGACCACATAGTTTGAGGTAGATGTATGAAATCTTGCACACGTGTGTATCATGCCAAGACAAACAAAAAAGTCAGCGGGCGCATCAACGCAAACCCAACAGGAAGTCCGCCATTTTGAAGTGAAGGTGGTATTTTGGCTCTGATTTTGCCATTTCCATGCCTCGTACTTTTGCGAACTCCTCATTGGAATTTGATCGGATCGGCTACATACTTGGTCAGTCTCAACTACACACCTGGGCCATATTAAATTGCGGACATTTTGAGTTTTCGGGTTACATTATGCGCGTGGCGTGAAGTTTCAATCACTCGCCAAAAAGCAGTAATCTGCTGTCACTAAAAAACACAATGTCCAATCTCCCCCAAACGTCGCAGGCATGATGAGAGTCGAGCTCGCAAATGTTTGTAATGCCATTTGTCAGTAATGGTTAGAGCGCCACCTAGTGTGACGACTAATCATCATTGAACGCGATGAAATTTTCGCTCATGGTTCTACGCACGAATTCCATCAATGTGACATCAGATCAAACGTGCTGGGTGTAGGTGTTGGGCGTGGCTCGATGCGCCGGGGTGCGAGGGCCCTCATAACGCTGCTTGCAGCTTTAACTATCCCTGTTTTTCCACTGTTTTTGGTGCCTAGTAAATTCCTAAATACATGAGTTAGCCACAAGAATTTTTTTAGTGCTGAAAAGCAAATTTAAGAGCAATTTTACAACCACTCAAGTGTGACAACAAAACCTTGTTTGTTAAGCAGCTTTGAATATCAATGTTGAGAATGTCAAGTCGGCCAGTGTGCAAATTAGCACCGTGTTGCTGATAATCACGACATGCATACCTGGTTTATAAAGTCGATGGTGTTCACTCACTTTCAGTCCCAGTCAGGTTAAATTTCATGATACGTTCTTTTAATAGGTGAGTCGTGACTGTTAATGTGATACAAGGGGGGCCACAAGAACTGTGACAAGTCAGCTTGGCCTATGGTTTCTTTTCTTAGTTTCAGATTTTTGTTTTTTTTCCTATCCTCATAAGTTCAGAAGTTATGAGGGCTCAAAACGAAAGTGTGGGTTGGCTTCAGTACCAGTTCTGCTCAGTGCTACCACAGCTCACTCAAGGCAGCAGTTTCTGTTTCATAAATGAGACGTCCTGCCCGTCACTGCACTCTGTAAAACTGTCAGCAGAATCCTTAAAATACACGTACACTGACTCGACCCGGTGATGATTTCAGCAGGTGAAGTGTAAATCAAACTGTTGTTGTGATTTCAGGTGTAGAGCTGTTGTGTAGAAAGACGATTCAGCATGTCGTGGGCATTTCCACAACATCCACCATTTTCGACTGTGCACTTATGTCAGTGCTATGGAAAGTTTTAAACCAGGTCTTAAGCAGCACCGGTTTTCAATTTCCATCCCCGATCTCTGTATATCTTGCCATTCAATATGATTTATTATGACAAAAAGTTCCCATTTCCATCTATCTCTAAGGTCGTGGGAAAAAACATAGGTGACAACCACGGTTAACATTTTAGGCATTTGAAACCACAGCTTTTTGACAGAATCTATTTCAGGATGACCATTTAAGGTTGTGGTGTGCAATCTGTAACATCAAATTTGTTGATGGCAAAATAAATTGAGTTTGGGATACAATATTTCTCACTCCTTTGTTTGAACGACAGTAATGAATGTCTCGTGTTAAGAATCAAACTAGTTGGTGGTGGTGTTTGCCTCTAACCAACGAGCCACTGTCCAGTCCTGAACTGCTTTCAGATCTGTGTCTTTGTTCCACATTGGGGAACTTTGTAAAAATAGGCAGTGGATAGTCATTTCACACCAGATTAGTCACACTGCTGTGATGTTTAGTTTGACTTTAACTTCCTTCTTCTTACATTGGATTGTTTTTCACCTCAAAGCCTAATCTTTCAGCATATTTCATGAATTATAGCATCAAACAAATGGACAAGTGGACAGATTGGTTGTTAATTGTAATGTGTGACGAATCTGGGGTGCCTGCTCTGTATGGAGAGGTGTGTGCGTGTGCATGTGTGTCTAGACGAGGATGTTGAATACTGAAAAGTCTGTTGTACATTTTTGTCTTTCAGATCTGACTGACAGCAGCAGCTTCCAGCGAGCACACTTCTGGGTCAAAGAGCTGCAAAACTACGAGGAGGTAAGATGGTTTCTTAAAAGAAAAGGTTAAAGACAGTTAAAATGATTGCACGTCAACAGACATCTTAACACGGCAGCTCAAAAGGGTTTTGAGGGCGTGCAGTTTTACACTGTAAGTAAATTTAGCAAATAGTGTTTATGCAATAGCCGATTTATACATTAACATTATATTATGATGGTATAACTTTGCTAGGTGGCTGTGTTGTTTGCTAATTTGTTGTTTCAGTGTAATTACCTCTGAGATAATCAGGCCTCCTTTGTGTCAGTAAAGCCAATCAGTTTATATGCAGCTGTTAGGATAATGAAGCACTTAAAAAAAAAAAACCCAGTCTCATTCTGAACTCTTTTTTTTAGTGTTTTACACAAACCCAGTTAAGTGAAAAGCATTTGGTTAGTTTACCAGTCTGATTGGATTGATTGAATCAAAGACACTGGTAAACATGGGTTCTTATCAGATGAATATGACCGTAAATGGCACTGGAGCACACGCAGTCCACTAGTGTAATTCTCAGATTACCTTTTATCTTTATCTCTGTCTTTGGTGACTTTACCTGCCTGTCAGTTTGCTGATGTAATCACAGAATCACCTTGTGCTGATATTTTTTGCATTGGACAAAACCACCATCTGACCCATGTACACACATGGTGGGACGGTTCTACTTCTATCTATTGCTTTATTTTAATAGTTTAGTGTTTTGCATATTTGCTTAAGAAGAGAAAGATTCACAGACACCTTTTAGGGTTACCTCAGCAAGAACATCAGACATAAAAAAACAAACAAACCGCCAAATCAAACCCCAAATTGGGGTGGTCACAAGCTGGTGTACTCCTAGTGAGGATCCCAAGCTCTGATTAATGTGAGGAAGAGCCTCAGTCTTAAAATCTGTGCCAGGTCAAAAATGTTGATCTGTTCTTTGTGAGACTCTTTGGAAAATAGGGGAGCAGCTAAAAGTACCATATATTTAAAGCAGGCAATATCTAATCAAATAAGACACAGCAGACTTGATGGATCTATCCTTGAAGTACATTGTGTTTTATTCTTGTGTGTGTTGTGTATTGCAGCACTGTAAGATCTACCTGTGTGGCACCAAGAACGACCTGATCCAGGAAGACCGGAGTCTTCGCAAAATCGACTACCACGATGCTCAGGACTTTGCTGAAGGTGAGCGCAGAGGAGTGTAGACTTGCAGACAGATTACGCTGTAACTGAGGCAGTGGCCTGGTCAGAAGTGAATTAACATCAGTACGGTTAACAGTAAATTACTTAACAAAACAGTTGAGAAAGTCTTCTGGGGGTTTTTTTCCGGCTACTGTCTTTTGAAATTTCCAAATTCCTAAAGTTGAGGCATTCATAATTGTCTAACATTTAGACATAAATGCATAAAAACATGGAAGAATAAAAGCCCATTTTGGTTGTTTATCGATATGCAGCTAGTCAACTTTGTCTCTTGTATGTAAACAAATTTACAGATGATCACAGACACTTTTAGTTGTATCCACAATGTCACTTAAAAATACCCTGAGTGCTTGGTACACGAGTCATTTTCCTTACTTTATATACTGTAAATATGTGTTTGAACTGAAAATTATTTACAGTTGATCCCTTGAACCGTGCTGATATTTTCATGCCTTTTCTTGCACATTTGCATGCGAGACAGCTTTAAGACACCAGTCAGATGTTTTGACAGATTTGATAATTTAACTTTAGAAACAGGCTTTTCCACATGTGGGGAAAGTAGGGGAAAGATCTGTGCACTGAAGCGCTTGTAAACACTCTGGATGTTGTTGAAAGGGTGTTAAGAAATCTCTAACTTCTGCCTGCTTCTCTATGTGATCAGCCCGAGTTGCAGCACAAACACAGTTTCTCTCCGCTTACGTAAGTTTGTGCCTCAGACTGACTGATGTTTAACCTGAATGTTCTGGTTAATATTCACAGAGATTGGTGCGCAGCACTTTGAGACCTCCAGTAAAACAGGGAATAACGTAGGTGAGTTCCACCTCTAGTCACCGCAGACTTCATGTAACACAGGCTTTTGGCTCTGGCTGCAGCCTCATATATTCATTCATGGTTTTGTTGAGTGAGGAAGTGAGTTGTAGAATTAAAAATGTGGGTATGTTAACTTGCAGGATGATCATTGGATGGTCAGAACATAGCACGGCAGATACAAGTTAGCTCCTCATTTTTTTCATGCAAGTGTGATCCAAGAGTATTACCATAATTTTCCACTGGTCACAGTCAGACATATTTAATTTACTTTCTGAAATGAGAAAATATTTAATCTAAGAAGCTTAAAGAATGGATTAATTACTTGTTACACTCATGCCAGCATTACAGTGGCAAGCCATGGCCGAAACTGATGATTAAAGTCTAATTAGAACAAGAGTGTTGTTTTCTTTATGGCCTTTACATTCTCTCACCGGATGCAGGTTTGGAGCATCTCTTATCAGCCTGTTTCTCTGAAACAAGCCATTACGTGCTTTAAACCATGTTTGAGGAATGTGAGTTGGCTTGTTTTCATTGGCCCATAATAGATATGAACTGATAGAAACTGACAGGCCTCATTCTTCTTCTGCTTTCCAGATGAGTTATTCCAGAAAGTTGCCGAGGATTACAACAGCACTGCTTTCCAGTATATGACAGGTAAGCATTTCATTCATGTACACAGAATGATTTTGGCAAGGGTAATAGAAAGTTGTGTGAAGTTATACGTTATCCATAGCATATTTTGGACTTTTAAGTTGCATTAATCAAAAGTAAAAAAGTGGAAATTAACTGTGACACAAGTGATATAAAATAGCCAAATAGCCAATAGTCATTCATACTGAGAAAATATCAGTGGTCCCAGAAATGATCCCTGAGGAACACCATCATAAAATGGAGAAAGTTATTAATTACTGACCTATAATATAATAGACGCAGGACATCATCAGAAAAGTTTAGCCATTTAGAGAAATATATCTATAGATGTGAATATAAAGCTAGAGCTATCAGTTAGTTGACTTAAATAGGAAATGGGAGAAACAGGTTTCCTTGGATTCTGGCAGATTTTTCTTTATTTTAAGCAAAATAAAAAAATTTGAATGCAATTAGCAAAGTGTTTATCTCCTGAAAGTGACATCAAACTAATTTAAAGTACTCATATCACTTCCTGTTTCATAGCAGAGGAAACGGGCGTTGACTTAGGCCAGAAGAAGGACTCGTATTTCTACTCCTGTTGTCACAGCAACTGATGGTGAGGAACAGGCCAGGAAGTGATTCTGTTCCCTCAGCTGGAGTCAAACCTGGAAATGCTGGAAAGCTGTAACTCATCTAAGAATGTGGTATCAAATCCCAAGAAAAGAAATCAAACAAAACTCGTTACACTTTGTTGGATATGTTTCTTTTTTTCTTTTGTGCCATAATGAACTGAGGGCTGCAAGACTGTGGAAGAGGATCCTCTACTGCTGGGTGGTGAGGGGTTTAAAGACCACCACGCCCACTTTTTTCACCAAGTTCTTCATATTTATCACTATATCAACTTGTGACTTTCGTGTAGCCTGCAGGGTGATAAACCTCCTCAAGCTCAGTGTTAAACAATCAGAAGCAACACCATGGTTGGACAACAGCCTGCAGTGGTGACTGTGTGGGATCCTCAATGAAGCCAGATGCTGTGTGTTTTAGCGGGTGCAGTGTTTTAGGAGGGGGGTGGTTTGTTTACAGATGCTGATTTTGTTTACCTCCAACTGTATTTAATATTGTCGTGGAAACCCATCTGTCAGTCCTGATCATGTTCAATGGGGGATACACAGAAGGAGAAGCCAGCTAGGATGAAGTGTGTCAGAAAACTACTTGGGTTCCTACTCTTAATTAAAGTTGGGGTATGCAACATGACCCAAAAAACCTTTCAGGAGGGCGCTAAACTCATGCACCTCCCATAGGCTCTGATTTTAGGCTTTAAAAAAACAAGTGGAGGGGGAAAAAAAAAAAGAAGCTTGAGTAGGAATTCGTATGTGGGTTTAAATCCTGTGTGAAGACCAAACTAAGCCCATGCTTCAGGATGAAGGTTGTAGATTCTGGCACAATCTTGGTTTGTCTTTTTTAGTTTTCTACCCGCTGCATTTTTAAATGAAACACTTGAAAAACTGGCAAAAGACCTGACATTTTTCTTTATAGAGGCCTTTACAGTAACAGTACATCTTTCGTGTCAGTCACGAAAGTGTCATATGCTGCCACTACTTGTGCATTTGTCATAGTGGGCACTCAATGTAGTGCACCCACACCTGCAATCCCCCCCCCAATAACTATGGCCCAACAAGCATCATTGCCAAAGACCAAATCATTTAAATAATAACTGTATTGGGTGT
>VUQR01022947.1:0-10896 GCA_015108515.1 Hemichromis elongatus | reverse complement strand
TCAAATCTGCAAAAAAAAAAAAAAAAAACCAGGAAAAAAAATCCAGTATGAAGTACAATTGCTGTGTCCAACACAGCAGCAAGAACACTAAATGCTACTAAAACCATCGTTGGATATGATTTCTGTAAAAAAGTTTGTTTTAAGGAGGTGATTAACAACATGCCCACATATCTGTAATTAAATTGCATGGCCTGAGCTGCCTAAAAGAAAATTTTTAGGGAATGTTACTTTTCTACAAATAATCTGCAGTTTTGTTTTGTTTTTTATTATTATTTTAAATGTATCCCTTAAAGAAAGAAAAAGGTCTGTCAGATTTCTAGCAGGAAAATCTTGGAATTCAAATGATTTCAGGAAGAAGCTCTTCTGCAGAAGGACGACTGGTGAAAAGCCTCGTGGGCTAACATTGTAATGTTCCACAAACATTTAAAGCTATATTTAAGATTCGAGTGACTAATTTATTGCCTTTCGCTTGTAGGTTGCTGCTTTGATGTCTTGCTGTTTAATATCGATGCAAAATATTTTTTAAAAAACAACTGATGTCCACATCTGTTCTGAAAATAAAAGGTGTTTCAGAACGCTGATATATGTAAGTTTTAAGTTTGAATTGATCCACAGTATTTTGATTGCGTGTAATGCTTGGCAAAGACTGACAAAAAATACTCTATATGCAAGATTATGGTGTTTGCATTGCATATCGGCATACATCTTAGCACTTTTGCCTACAGAAGTGAATCCAAGGAATACTAAAAACCTTTTTTGTTTCAGGTTGGTATGTCTGTCATTTTTTTATCCCCACTTACAGCCCACTTTGATCTTAAGTGGTTCGGACCAGTAAAACTCTCCTGTTTCTTGATATAAATAAATTTTAACTACAAACTTAATCTCTGCGATATTTTAGTATTAGAAAAATAAGTGCAATTTCAAGAGCATAAAAAATGATGCAGTGAAGGAAATCCGTCACCATGACTCTTTGGGCATAAATTGTAAGAAATAAATGTGTGAAATTATGGAACAAGTTGTAACTTATGGCCCAGACTATAAAAAAACAACTTGATAATTGACAAAATGTCCTATTTAAAACAAACAAACAAATAATCTAGATAGTAGTGAAATATATTAATTTGGACCTCTGACTTGGCAATTTATTTTAATTAAATAACGTGGTATAATGTAATTATTTAAAAAATTGGTTATAGGATTTAAAAAGCATCGTAGTATCGCACAGATTTCAGAGTATTAATCTCAAAACAAAAAAGAGATATGAGCCACAAGATGCTTATTTCATGTCTTCTTATATATTTATATAGCAGTTGTTTTGACAGGTCAGTGGTTGAGATCTAACATAATTACACTGGAATGAGACATTTCTTGTTGGGCAACTGTAAAAAGGCATTAGTAGGGAAACTTGGCTCTCACAAGGGCGACGTTGTTCCTTAAAAATATCTCCAAAGAAATACACTCTAAGGCATTGGCAGATAACACACAGACAATATTTAGCTCAAGGACAGCGAAACGTGGCAAAAAACACATACCGAAGTACAAGCGTGATGACAGGAGTCTGCCGTTTCTAACGTTTTTGCTCCTGGTGAAAAAGTTTTGTTTCCCCGAGCAGTGCGGGGGTCAAGAACAAGGAAGGAGGGCACCGACTCCGCCGCTCTCCATTCCTCGTCACCGTTTGTGCGTCACAGAACAGCAAATAAATAATGACTACAGAGCACAGCACGCACTGGAGCCAACTGAGTGCTACCTTTGCTTTCCGACTGCAAGGGCAAGGCTGGAGCAGTCATTTCGCGTTGCACACCATCAGGTGATGGACGATGTGAGCCTGCAGTCCAACAGCAGAGCTGAACGTCCCAGGATGGGATGAAATCTTTCACTCCCACTTTAACTTTCAAACAGTGAATCTTCTTTTTTTTTGGCATGAAATGGGCGTATCTAGAGTCTATTTGTAGCTGCAAACCAAATCTACATCTATTAAAAAAACAGAATTGATTCCATTATACTTCATTTTGTTTTTCCCAACAACACCAGGAAAGACAAAGTTGCTATGGTTAAGACTACTCCAGGCAGCCTGTCATATCTTCACTGATAGTCTTGGATCTTGAAGCACCAACTAATTGATGTGAGTCATCATGAAGAACTGGAAATGGAGAGGAGACTGGATTTAATGTAACAATTAATGTTTCCAGGTTACGGAGTCCTGTGTGTTCATTGACTCGGGCCTTTGTGGCAAGTGTTGCCAGCATTGTGCGTCCAGTCAGATCCCAACAACTGGACCACAAGGACAAGTTTAACTCCATTGGATAGTTGTGGTGGTTCGCCAGTGTTCATATTAGAAAGAAAACCTTTAAAACGGACACAGAGAACTTCAGCTAGTTTAATTCTAGACAAATACAATGTGTTTCTGACACGGCCTCGAACTGCACAGATGTAAACATAATCCCGATTTAGCTCAGTAGAAGTCACAAGCCGAGCGCAGCTGTGACTCTCTTAGTCTTTTCTAGCATAAAACATCTGCCTCTAACCTCACAAAGCTTTACAGGACACCTGAAATGCACCTCCAACAAACGTGAGAAAACAAAACGAAACAAAAAGATGAAATGTGTTTACAAGTCTCATGTTTGATGTCCCCGGGTCTGGATTGTTTTTGTGCACTCGTAGCAGGTGTGTGGATGGAGGTAGGGAGTGATTACCAGGAAAAACTACATGTAATGCAAACAGAAATAAACTGCAAAATTGTAGGATGTGTGTCAGTGTATACATAAATTATATTATATTATATCATTTATTTATTTATAAACCTCACAATTTGTTTTGTTTTTTTTAAAATGTAGTTTACCCTTAAAAACTCTCCATACATCCAACTGAATACTGAACATTAACAGTGACTGTAACTGAGTAACCTCCATGTGCTTCCTCACTGTAGTGACTCTTTTGACTCTGGAAATAATAATCGTCTGTGCATCACTCCTCGTCCTCCTCCTCGTCGTCCTCCTCTTCATCTTTGAGCTCCAGGTATTCCATCCCCTCCTCCTCCATTACTGTCTCTCCGTCGTCTTCACTAGTGTCTGATTTATGCCTCTCTGCGTCACCCTCTTCCACCAGCTCCTCCTCTTCTTCTTCTTCTTCTTCAGCCAACACGTCTTCCTCTAAGACATCCCTCTCCTCCTCGTATGAGGAGATGGGCGAGTAGTGGGGGAGGTCGAACACGTGCGGGCTGCTGGGTGCATCGGAACTACTGGGAGGAGGCGACGATGCAGGAGCTGCGACGGGAATAGTGATAGGTACCGGGATGGAAAAAGCAGGGAAGGACTCTGACGCACACACGCCGGCAGCAGTGCTAACGTCCTGAGCTCTCCTGGCATTTGGGTTCACGTTGCAAGTAGTGTTAGCAGCAGAGGAGGGAATGACCGCCATGCCCAGCCCCGAGGTGAGGGGTCTGGGTTCGGGCGTGTACTCTCGGATCTCCCCTGGTTCTAGCGGCTCCGGCCCGCAGGGGTCATGTTCACTGCAGGACAGCTTGCCGTCCAGTTTGGAGATGAAGAGCAGGCCGTCACGGTGCTGGCAGCAGTAGGAACTGGGGCACATTTCGCAGAAGGACGCAGCTTCCTTACCGCATATGTCACACTGGTGCCACGGACATTCCCACCGACCTACAACAGACACACAAACACAAGAACATTAAGGAATATTTATTTCACTCAAGCCCACAACGTATATTCATGAGAATATTTCCAGCAGCTGTAACAAACATTTGATGGCATAAATCTGTTCTGGGAACTTCACACATTTTGTTTTCATTAAAACTGGGTGATATTGTGTGAATTAGAGAAAATCCAAAATAAATTCAAACTAAATTCATATAACATTCAAACTTGTGCACGCCCACGATGAGCAAATGTAAACTTGTGAACACAGCTGTGTATAAAATATGATGTTCTGATATAATAAACCCAGTCAAAGGTACAAAAAGATCTTTAAATTCTCTTTACAAATCAGTCATGGGGGGCGTTTTCCTGCATGATGAGTTCTCTGATGTTACACCAGGGATAAAGTCACTGACCTGCAGGCCTCTTGGTGAGGTTCAGGCAGTCTGCGTGGTAAACCTTGGGACATCCAGGTTTTTTACATGACACCATCTGTCCTCCGTCTCCACAGCTGAAACACTCGTCCTCCCTTTCTTTGGTCAACACCACCTTTTTCTTCCTCTTGCCGTGACCTCTCCTCTTCAGCTTGCGATCTTTATCATCAGGCGGGGGGTTGTTCTGGTTCAGAGAGCAGAGGAGTAGGTTATTCCCAAACAAACACAGGTGGTTATTAATTATTGTGTCCCTCCTCTCACCTTTGGCCTGAGGCCTAAGAAGCCGCTGCAGTTTGATGCTCCACATTTACACACCGTCTTCCTGTTGCCCAAACACTCCAGGTTGTAGTTGAAGGTGAGCTCTGTGCCTGAGAGGATGAAAACAAGCGAGTGAGAGGGGCTTGCTGGCATCGCAAAACAACAAGATAGAAACAACTTCTATCTTCACATCTGTAAAAGGCAGCGAACCTGCAGCAACGTCGATGAGAGCGAAGAGTCCCACCCGAGTGTCACCGTTCACCGTCCACTTTTGCGTCTCACAGTTTGGCTGACAGCTGTGATTCATGAAGCGTGCCTCGTTCCCCTTCGGCCCGGCATCAATGATCCGATCCTAATACAGAAAGACATCCAGCAAGACATTAAATGAAACCTAATTACTGTGTAGGCCTCTAGTTTGACAGTGCAGGTCTATAACCTGCACTCAAACACAGGCCTGGACATGAAATTCCCGAAGTGCCAAGAAAGTATTGAGTGCTGGTAAGAGACATCTGTTTCTGGGTTAATGTTCAGAGTCTTTACTCCAAAGCTGTTCTGTGTAAGTGAACAATTTTAGATCTCAATTAGATTTAATCTAACCATGTGTCAGTTTGATATTATTTTTTTTCTTAAACCATCATTTGGACCACTTTAAATTATTAGTCCTCGGTTAATACTGATGCACTTGTCTTCTCTCGACCATTTTATCCTCTATTCTCGTGCCTGAAGCGAGCCAGACTTGCTGCAGTCTTCTCTTGAATGACAAGTTGCAGCTCAGAGCACAAACAAAGCGATTGCTGATGTTTTTTTTACCCAGAACTCTGTGTTCCTTCAGTGAATTATCATGGGGATCCCTGTAATCATATACCTGCCTCCAGCTGTGAGGTGAAAAATTTCATTTCGATCAAAACGAAAAGCAACACTACAAGCAGCTGTATTTAACATCTGGAGGCAAATGGAGGTGCACAACAAGCTGAAAGCATCACACTCCATACTGAAGGTGATAGGAGCCCAAGTTGATAGAGAAAACGTATCTTCCCCGACTAGTTGGCAAATGCTCCTTGCCGTTTGTAGACTACAAACAGCTTTGCACTGTTTGTAAAGAAGTCTGTTGTCTGTCCCTGTTTATGTGACCTACAGGCGACTGCAGCAATTACAACAATACTGGGTAATACACATTTTTGCTAGCAACAGGTGGGTTGCTAGGGAAAGTTGGGGAGGACACTGACTAAACTCTGACCTAATGTGACTGGGGCCTTATTTCCTTGATCCAACATGGCCACCATGATTGTCACAAATTCATAATGACTGACAAGTTAATGTCACGTAGTAAGCGGCCAAGTAGCTGCAAACATTCTGTAGTCTGGAATAGAGTTGACGTTGATGGCGTTTTCACGGTTATAGTTCATTTACTCTGGTCCAAATCAGTTAATAGGTTTGTAAACTTGAAGCGTTTCCTGTAGTTTGGTTTCTTTTCACGCAGAGAAAAATACAAACAAACTCCAAATGCGTCATTACAAACCACGTGAGAATGTCCAGTCAAGTTTTGACCAGATGTGTCCTGTATTTACAAAAGTAAACATGTCTTGCGGGCTATTAGGGAGATAATTTACATTTTACAACTGGTTGCCAGCCCATACAGACCTTTGCACATCTATGTTACCCTGTTGCATCCCAGAATGCAAAGCACATGTGGCTACGGGAAGGTGTTAAGCTTAAACTTGCAACGTTCACCTGGTAGTTGGGTCGAGGTCTGATCACTTTCACACCATAAGCAAATCGGTTAGGAACTGAATGAGAAACCCTCCTCCAAATGGTCTTGGTGTGGTTGTTTTGCAATTAATGTGTACACATCTGCACAATTGAACTGCAAGTAAACAGGCTAATGGCTAAGGTATGAAAACACCAAAAAAACACACAAACGTGGCTCTGAGCCGTACCTTGTCAAGAGTTAACATGTAGAAGTTACAGATGTTGTTGTCCTGAGCGTGTCTGATCCTCGACCTGCACTCCTCCTCATCGATCACCTCCCCGACGTACTCGCTCACAAACTGACCCTGAGAGGAAAAAATACACACAGGAAACATGGATCGATTACTCCCGGCTTCAGATGGGAATTCCAGGATCAAAAGCAGTGACAGCAGCACTGCAGTTACCTTCTTAATGTCGTGGACACAGCGGAGCCCCCAGCCTCGAGACAGCGTCCTAAAGATCTCTACTTGGCTGTACTGACGCTTGGTGAACGCCTGGTTGAGGCACCGCTCGCCTGCCGGGCAAACCTGCAAGTAAAGCAGCAGCTTCAGATACTCGACACCTGGTTGTGAACTCCAAGGCAAGCAGGCAGCGACACCACGCTAAAACTCCACTAAAGATCCACTCCACCCGATTCAGCTTTAGAAGATCTGGAGCAATACACCTGTTAAATCCAAGTTTCCCTAAACTCATAGCACAGCTATTGGTGGCGGCATAGTTGATTTTTAAATGTATTTCTTAACATCCTGAACATGTAGAAAATGTCAATAAATAAGTAAAAATGCTTAAGTCATGCACCTTGAACAATAAAATTCTAGAAAAAAACAAAACAAACTAACCCACTGCCTGGATTAATATTAGTAAAATTCTTTCACAAATGTTTGTAGAAGCAGTGATGCATGACTAGGTACTTGATTTGATGCACCTGCAGCCATGGAGGAAACTAGAACACCCTAATTTTAGTGATTTGGATCAGTGAGCAGATATATATTGAGCATCTGTAGCTGTGCATGAGTGTGATAGAGGTGTTTCAATACCTGTGGGTGGCATTCGTACAGCAGCATGCGGTTGATACACTCGGAGTCCATTCCACACGGACTGTCATCTGTCTTCTTGCAGTTACAGCGGGGGATCTCTGAGAGGTCGGCGGTGAAGATCTGAACCTTTCCTATTGGTCGATTAACCTGAACGAGTAAAAATGGTGTGCATCACTTATCACTGAGCATTTTTTAAGTCAACTTATTTGTGGTTTTAGTACACTAACGCTCTGCATCCAAATAGACTGTGAAACCACTTATGAAAATTTAATTTGCTTGTTTCAGTAAGTAACAGTAAATACGTCACAGCAGTTGGAGATGTTTCACTTTAAAACAGTGTATTAAAAACTTAATTAAAGTGCAAAGTCTGGAACTCAATTTGATGTCACTGAACTTTTGAAGAAGAAATGTGCAGTATAAAAGCATTAATGGACAACAGTATGATTTCAAAGTAAAGGCAACACCTTTACCTTAATGTGTTTGTATGGAGGAGGCTTCCTGTCGTTCTTCCTGTCCTCTTGAAGCTGCCGAAGCTCCTTCTCCGCCTGCAGCTCACGGAACCGCACAGCCGCCTCCTCCAAAGCTGAGGAAGGATGTCAAAATCAACGATCGCAAACACAAACCATGATATCAAACCGATCAAAGGATAACTTTTACTTATGCCTACCTTTCTTGTAGGTCGCATCAACCCCTTTCCCCATCTTTTCCTTGCTGTTGGCGTCCACGTCCATGTAAGGGAAGACTCTGGCCTGGTAGGTCCACAGGTAGTCGTTGGAGCCGAAAAAATGAACGGGGAACTCGCCGACATCGTGCCTCATTCGCTGGATGTTTTCTGGGATTGTTTTCGGATGGCTGACCTCTGCCGGCCACCACCTTACGGAGCAGAAAATAGGAAAATAAAGGATTTGATGACGTGTGTCTGACTTTTCAGATTTAAAAGACACCGTGGGTTGTAGCTGACCTGTAGCGTCCAACTTTGACCCATACAATGTCTTTATAGCGAGGCTTCTTCCCGGCTTTGCAGTCGTTGCAGTACCAGCTGCCTTTGGGCATCTCGATGTTCAGACACTCCCGGTGAAATGCAGCAGGACAGGACTCGCAGCAGAGCAGGCTGCCCCCTGTAGCACAGAAGGAGTGACAGCACTGCATTAACCTCTCATCAATGAATCATTAATACTGTACATGTTTAGTGTCTGTGTAAAGTATGGCTGCTTATGTTGGCTGAAATATTCACAAAGGCATGTTTTTTTATTGTGGAGAAATTTTGGCTCACTCATCTTTACAACGTTGCTTTAGTCCATTCATTTAGGCACAGATCTCTTAAAGTTAGGGTCTGGACTTTGGACTTCCATTCTTTTCCTTTTCAGTCATTTTGTTGTAGATTAGCTGCTATGCCTGGGATCATTGTCCTGATGCATGATCCCAATTTCCTCTACATCTACATCTCCAGTGGATTTAGCATGTTTTTGGACCAAAGTAGAAACAGTTTGAAAGTCTAGCTTAGAGCGGAAATTTGGTCTTCAGCTCTCGCCTTTGAAACAACGCCTGCTGATGATGAATTAAACAAAAATCTTAATTCTTGTGGAAACAACAAAAGGTATCCTAAAGTTTTTCATACACTAATTCTGCATTTTGGTTCAGTTTTTGTTAAATAAATAATGACAACATATGCCACATGTTGGTGTTTATAGAATACCTCGTAAGAACCACATAATTTTTTCAATATATCCTGATACATAAAAACTTACCTTTAATTTATTTTCCACCTGACTGCAACTAATAACCAATTGGTGAAATAAAAATGAAATCTAAGGTGAAGAAAACAGCTAGGCAACAAAACCAGTTTAGTCTTGTCTGGAGTTTCCTTTAGGATCTGTACCTTCAGTGCAGACGAAGCACCAGCTGACGTTCACATGTTCGTGATTCTTGACGCCGCGGCGGGGGGTGAAATGGTTGGGACAGACGATGCTGTTGTTGGAGAGTATAACACTGCCCGCTGCCATACAAAGGTCTGTGGCGTGATAGGCTACCGGGCAGCGCACGCAGCGTACCAGCCGACCTGCAGACATAAACAGGAGAGTAAATGCCACAAATCAAGATGATTACAGCCAAGGTGCGGTCTGAGCATCCTCTGATTACCTTTAGAGATGTTGGAGCTGTTGGGATTAGCGATGAAGCAGGTGAGGCAAACATGGATGGAGCAGCGGAAACCTCTGTTCACGGGTACGGTCGGGGCGTAGTTGGTGATGCACTCGCCGTGGTAAAACTTCCCACACACAGGGATCATGCAGCGCCGCACATCCTCACCGCGCTTTTTACATACAAAGCAGGTGTGGATGCCTGAACAAAGGAAAAGTCACAAAAAAAATCACTTATAAAATATATATTTTCATATTAATTTAATAAAATGACAACAGCAGATATTAAGTGGCCCCAATTCTCCCTCTAATCATTTCATTTCCAGAATGTAATGAATACAAATGACAGGGAAAATATAAATAGATAAAATTATATTTCATAATAAAACTATGATTACTTCAACAATTCTTTTATTATTTGTTTTTAATCATGAACTGTTTGTTCAAAAATTTCCTGTGTTAGACATGATTTCAATACTGAAAATGTGACATTTTTGGATTATTTTGCACATATGACTAAATGTTGTTCAACTGTATGAGCAAAAATAAATACAATGGCAAACATGACCAGCATTTAAAAAAAATAATAAAAAATTAATTTCATGATTGCCCAAACAGACTAAAGAGTCTTACAAACAGAAATAAAATGTAAAGAAAAAATAAATAAAGATTTAAAAAATAATAATAATAATAAAAATAATAATACATTTGTGTGGTGGTCAGTGGTTTACATAGATTCCCAGTTTGATCCCAGGAGATAACAAAAAAAACCCCAAAAACTATAAGTCAAACATTCGGAGCTGCCCCCTGTGGTGAGCCCTTGTTATTAAGGGAACATGGGGAGTGAAGAAATATCCAAACACTTGGATGTTTCTTATGCTAGAACCTCTTTAGACAGAGTGACCTTTCATTTTGTAGCAATTTTTAAAACTGGAAAATTCACATATTGAGAATTAAATTATAGGCTCTACTGACGTCAGGGAACAGCTGTAAAGTTTTTACCTGATTTGCACTCTGGACAGACAAACTTCCCCTTCGGTGCTTCGGCCAGAGATATGCAGGGCAGGTGGAAAGCTCCACAACACTGACCCTCACAGAGCAGCAGCTCCCCGGTCTTCTCACACACCTGAGAAGAGATCATAGCATAACGAGAAAGAGGGAATTTTACATCTTATGTCTGTGAAGGTTCTCAGTCATCCAGGTCATCGTAGTCTAAGGAGCTGTAAGGAAAAGGCGTCTGGACTTCTTTAGGTTGCTTGAAGACGTTTCACCTCTCATCCGAGAAGCTTCTTCAGTTCTAGGGTCAAATGGTGGAGAGTCCCATATTTAAGCCTTGTGGGAGTGTCCCTCGTAGAGGGACAATGGGCCCCCTACTGATCCTCTACCTAATCACACGAGGTGTGAAAACGGGTGTGGGTCTCAATCAGCCATGGTTTCAGGTGGACTCATTGTGAAACCTGGCCTCACCCTATCATGTGAATTCCAAATGTCAGATGGCCCAGGATGTGAGTGGGCGTTAAGGCGTCTGGGCAGGGATCTCAGAACTGGATTATAGATGGCAGACAGTTGGTGTCGTAAACCACCGCCTCTGTTCAAAGATGGCCGTTCACAGTGGACATAGATGGCTTCTTTC
>VUQR01022945.1:23913-35446 GCA_015108515.1 Hemichromis elongatus | reverse complement strand
TGAAACGCACTCTGACAGCTAATGGGCCTTGGCAATGCAACACTGTTTGCGGAAGAAGTGTGAAGTCTTCCCGTGCGAAAAGCGCGAGAGAGAAAACTCAAGTATGTCAATCTAGGATAAGCAGCCCTCCCTTTCTGTGTTCCGACACCTGGAAAACAGATCAGTCCCACACTGACTTCACGGCGCACAGTGGAAAAATGATGCGCAAAACAGTCCGACGAGCTTTCGCTAAAAATAAACTCGGCCCACACAAATGCGAAGTATTTGTTTCAGGCTTCCACGGCGCGCAGCGCATGGGAACCAGACTCTATTACAGACGTATCAAACTGAGCAGTCGCCAAAGTTTGCGCAGATAGTGTTTATTCCACGGGGCGCAATCAAATCCGTGCGTTTTTTTTTTTGTTGGACACTGAGAAATTTTTTTTAACCCAGGTAGGACTAAACCAAATATTGTGACTGAACACACAAGCAAAAGTTTTTGGACAGTTATTTTAATTATAACAGAAGTTAAAATTAAGAAGACCCTTTAAGTAATTAACCCCACTGTCCTCCCCAAATGTTATGCAAAGTCACATTTAACTTCAAGTAGATTCTTTCAGTTGTCCAGCTTTTCTCCGCCGTCCCAAGTAAGACCGCCCTTAAATTTAAAAATAAACAGCTCTTTTATTCTGCCTCAACGCCACCTGAAACTGACCCCTCCACGTACGCACCCCGAGGTCCGGCTCCTGCAGCCTGCTGGCAGCCGGGGAGACGGCGTATTACGAGCGATTCTTCGGCCGTTTATCCTGCGCGGATTGGCTGCTGGGGGCTTTTTAGTAGCTGCTTCCCTCACTCAGCTCGTCAATGAGCTGGAGCCAGCCAATATGAGGCACATCGATCGTCCTAAGAGAGCGTCCCCTAATTAGTGCCTGCGTGGCTCCAGGACAGGCAGCAGGCAGGACGGCACGGAAGGAAAACTCCCCAGATACGAATCTCTCTCACTGTCTTGTCTGCGGTGGAAAATGTGGTCCGATAACATCAACCTTCTAATAAATGAGAAAGAAAAAAAAACGGCGTATAAACGCTACTTTTACGCGCGTGAAACGAGATCTGCGTTGCTCGCAGAGGAGCTTCAATGAATCGCGAGGTAAAAGACGACTCCGTTTGGAACGCGTCCAAGGCGCCTCGCGGCGCTTATTTTCAATTAAATGCAATTGTGAAAGAAGCGGATCGCGCCGATTCACGTCGCCTACAACAGCGCGGGGCGGTTGGCGAAAAATATTTTTAAAGTTAGCGCAATTTATGTGGGGGAGTGTGGCTGGGGCTCACCGAGCTGTGAAGAAACCGATCGTGACGGGAAGTTTTTTGTTTGTTTGTTTGTTTTTAAAGTGTTTTCTTTTTATTAAAAGCGTCCTGGTGACACATTCTCTGTACAAGAGAGAAGAGCGTAACGGAGCTCCGGGAGGAGGTGGTGGTGGGAAGGGGGGAGAGATCCAAACTGGCGCTACGACGAGTCTCCGTGCGCAAAGAATAATCCCCTGCCTTGCAAAGCCTAGTCATACAGCAAGTGTGCCTGTATGAGTGTAAAGCAAAGTCATATCCGAAAACACCTGCAAGACTCGGCGTGTGAGTGGGGAGAGAGCGAGAACGAAAGACAAAGCGGTTTCCATCAAGTAGACACGAAGGTGAGCGGTGCAGCCCCCGCGTCCCGTCTCTTCCCCAGCGCGATACCTTTGATGAGACAAGAGATCATCAGCGTCCACTCCGTCCAAACCAAACCTCCCCCATGACACACACACACTCCGCGGCACACCAAAAGCCCACACACACACACCGCGGGGATGCCCTCCAACTGAACTGAACTGTGCATAAACGGAGCAGCAGCGCTCGCTCGCCTTTGGCAGGGCGAGGCTGGATTCCGTAACCTTGTTTAGCGCAGAAGCTCCCGTGTGCGCGCACGTACACGCGTACGCACACACACATACACACACACACACTAGCAACCCTCAGCCCCACAGGCACACTCACGCTCTTCGTCACACAACAGGGTGCGAAAAGCCTGAATATTCACCTTCGAGGACGGCGCCACTTTCAAGTTCGCTAATCTCTGGGATGTCCTTCTCACCTCTATCAGCTTGACAGGGCAGTTGTTAAAAGGGCAAATTCATGCTCGGATAATTTTGTGTGTGTGTGTGTGTGTGTTTTATTTATCAACCACATGCCACTGCCCCGCCGAAACGCACAAAGACCACCCTATGCGCTATTCTTAGAAGTGGCCGATCCTTTCCCCAGTCTGCGCACAACACCGGACGATCGCGCTTAGATTCAGCCCCACGAGGGGACTGTTTTTAATCAAAAACAAACCACATGAAAACACCGGATCATTTAAAACATCTTGGCCGTTATACTGCCATTAAAAAAGCAGAGCGCTGCACGTTTTCGATCGTCACGCGAGGGATTTCACATCAAAGACACGCGTTAAGGAAAATAGGTTCTGATTTGCCATTGATTGCCTCACCTGGTTAATTGGTGCAAGTTCCAACCGTGCTCAGCGCGCCCCAACTCACGCCTTATTTTTTCCCTTTTCTTCTTTTTCCACCAGCTTTTTTTTTTTCAAGTTAACTGGAAAGGCAGCGATCCGTGCGTACGTAGACTTGCCCGGTCACGGTCCTGTCCGCTGGAGACAGACGATCCCGGCCAGAGGGAGAAAAAAAAAAACAACTAAAAGTGCCTAACAGGTTACTCACTTGTCATAAAACAAAACACGTCTTACATATAAAGCTTTGGGTCTTTATTCTTTTGTCTACAAGCAGCTCTCATCCATTCCACTATGTTTCAAGCGGAGTTTTTGCTGCTGAAAATGTCACTTGGGTTTCCATAAAGCAAAAACAAAAAAAGATCCTGCGCCGAGAAAAAACAAATGTCAGGATACAGAGAAATCCACTAAAGAAAATCCGTTAAGGTCCTTTAAGTCGGAGAGCACTGCGCCGTATTGCCCGGACCCCTGAAGGATACAGGTGACGAGGTCGTTGGAATCGCGGAGAAATTAATTCAGCTCGGCCGTACCTCGCAGCAGCGCCATGTTGGGTTTCAGCGGAGCACGCCGTCCTCGAAAAAAGCCCCTTTCTCCAGCTCTCCGTCACTCCATGTCCTCTCCGACAGCGGAATCTGTGTCGCAGAGGGTTTGCTGAAGGTTATTCCGTGTAGCTTTCCGTCCCGCGCGTTTCCTTCGAGGATCGTAGAGAACAGCCCGGTCGGAGCCCTCGGTTCGCACCGAGGACGCACGGAGCTGTACGGGGAGTGCCGCACAGAATGGATGAGCGCTGCCGAGACCGAGCGACTCGCTCCACTCCCACTCGCGCAGACTCTACCCAGAAGGCCAGTCGAGAGACCGCAATTACCATAAGCCTCCAGCGCACGGCACTGACTGCACGCACGCGCAAAGAGAGACACACAGAAACACCGACACACACACACGAGAGCCGCTGATACTCCAAAACAGGAATAGCTGAGGTTTAAACTGAAAATAATGCAGTGCTGAAAAATGAAAATAGGTATTTGACTAATGGAAAAGTTCAATTAAGGACTTGGGTTTCTAGATCTTAGTGTGCAGTTTAGTAACAGATACACGGACATGTATGTTTAAATATATAAAGAGAAATCCCGAAAAGCTACATATATGCATGTAAATCTGTTTCTATTTCTTGATTTTGTGAAGGTAATTAAGGTGTTCCGGTACTCTAACCTAACCACACATACATAGGGGTCTATGTTTTTAACAGCAGCATCTTCTTAGCTTCCTTATTTCATCCACATCTTTGTGAATGTTCTAATTTTGTCTCCATTGTTTGATTTTCAAATTAAATGCCAGTTTGGTCCCTTTTATTTCGAGATGAGATAAGGTAAAATCTGCGAAGCACAAGGCAGTGGAGAGACACAGAGAAGAGGGGGAGAGAGGGGGAGGCTGCTCAAGGCTGGGGCACATCTGTTAAGGCTCCCATGTCAAGTAAAGGAGGAGGAGGCTATGAATATCAAGCCTGAGGTGTGTGGATCGTGTGGCTGCATGTGTGTGTGTGTGTAGGAGAGAGAGAGAGAGAGCTCCAGGCAGAAAGAGAGAAAGGCCAGCAGACAGACACACAGACCGAAAGACAGTCAGACAGACAGAAGCAGAGTAGGAGTAGGAAAAGAGGGAGACTTGGCAATGGAAGGTCTGGCTGCATTTGCCACAGCTGTTGAAAGTAGGAGTTAAACCAGACAGTCATACACAAATAAACAAAGCTCACAGAGCACTCACATATGGACGCGTTTAGAAGCTCAACTCATCTCGAAGGCCAAAAGTTTGGCGTCAGAAGCACGTGGAATTGAGAGAAGGGCTTCCTCTGCGAAATGAAAAGAAAAGGTAGCTGGGTAGGCGCACTCGTGCAGCGTGCACAACAAGAGCACTGCTTTTTCAGGCTGGATATAACTTGAGAGGAAAAAGCCACGGTGCAAGTTTCTATTGCAGGCAATTTAAAGAGACTTTTTTTTCCCCTCCCAAACCTAAATAACTTCAGGGTGAACCGTCGGGCATGTTTGCTCTGATCAGCTCCACCTGTACCTCTCAAAAAACGAGACCTATCCCACTGCAACCACAGCTGCTAAACCACAAGACAGCTGAGCCCCATGTTCACACTTAACCGACGCGATGTGAAAGCTACATTTGCGAGGTGTTAGATTGTTGTCAGTCACACTGAAATGTTTAATCAATAGGAAAAATGGTTTAATTGCATTTTATTCCTCCTCTTTTTACTTTTTTTTTTGTCAACAAACTATAAAATCATGCACCTCAGCCAACATCTGGCAAGAAGTGGGGCAGGCGGGTTACTCTGCTCAGTCTCAGCTGGTTAAACGTCTCTGCAGTTCCTTCCTTAATTTTATGACCACATATGTACAACCAGACACGCTTTTGTTTCTGGCACTTCTTTTTCGCAGACAAATGAAAAAGCTTGACTTAGTGAGTAGTCTATGTTGGTGCTGCTGTACAACAAGGCTGCATTCAGAATAATTTCAGCATAGCGTGAAAAAAGGAAACGCCTTGCTTCACTTAAATGATGCTTGTCTACTGACGCACCAGGTGTCGCCCGGCAGAACCTGAAAAAGTATAATCAATTCAATTTAGTTTGATTTATACAGGACCAAATCACAACAGCAGTCATCTCAAGGTGGTTTATATTGTAAGATAAAGACCTTCAAAGAAAAGAGAAAGTGCCAAACAATCAGACGATACCCTGTGAGCAAGCACTTGGCAACAGCGAGAAGGGGGGAAAAAAAAAAAGCCTTTTAACAGGAAGAAATCTCTGTCAGAACCAGGCCCAGGGAGGGGAAAGGTGTCCGCTATGAGCAGCTGTGGGTGAGGGGAGAGAAACCAGTAAAAACATTCATAAAGAAACAAAAAAAGGTCTCACAAAGAAATCTAAATCTGACTCAGCTTTTATCAGATAAGGTAGCACGGGACTGAGTCATGCGCTGTTGACATAACTCTAAAGCTGCTGCAACAAGACTCCAATCAAATCACTACTGCTGTGACTGCAAAATGAAGCCATACCCTGACATTTAAGTTGTGGCATGACGTAGAACCAGGATGTCACAATCATTTCAGTTCACAGGCCACATGTAGAACATAACTAAAATTTCATCAAGAGTGGACATTAAAAGTGGCTGTATTCACTTCAATTTTATTTGGTTTGCATTACGCCAAATCACAAGCGCTGTTGTCTCAAGGCCATTCATATTGTAAGGTAAAGAGCCTACAATAATAAAGAGAAAACCCCAACAATCAGACAAACCTCTATGAGCAAGGACTTGGTGATGGTGCGAAGGAAAAAAAAACCCCCTTTTAATAGGAAGACCCCTCCTGCAGAACCAGGCTCAGTGAGGGGCAGCCATCCACTGCAACTGGTTTGGTGTGATGGGAGGGAGAGAGGACAAAGACGCACTGTGGAACATTAATGATAGCTAATTATTAAACACAGAAATTGGTGTATAAACATGAAGTGAGTGAAAAGAGGTGGGTGAAGAAGCTTTCAGTGCATCATGGGGAAGCCCCCCAGCAGCTTACACGTACTGCAGTATAACTAAGGGAGGATTCAGCGTCAACTGATCCAGTTTTAAGCCTAATTTTAGAAGTAGAGAGTGTGTCTATCACCTAAACCCAAACTGGGAGCTGGTTCCACATAAGAGGGGCCTGGAAGCTGAAGGCTCTGCCTCACATTCTACTTCTACTTTTAAATCTCTTGCTCTGCTAAAGAGCAGATTCGGAAAACTCACATCTAACGAATCATCAGTTAACCAAACACATTATGAACAGCCTTAAATGTGTTAAGAAACAGAAGACTGGTGGCCTCTTTGCTCTCATTACAATGAAACACTACTGCCGTGACCAGTGAAACACGTGGGCACAGCCCCATGGCGTAACCACTGCTATGGTAGGCTGCGGTTATTATCTTTGTAAGCAGGAAAGTTTGAAAAATAAAAATGATTCAGACCTCTTGTTTGGATTGCAACACAACACTTCCTGGTGCAGGAAAAAGAAAAATGCAATGAGAAGTCCCGACATCCTCCTCTGCTCTTCATTTGAAGTCTTCACACTTCAGACAGATTTGGACCTTCGAGCGGACCGCTTCTGAGCCCACGGGCCGTATGCTTGGCACCTTTGACCTTGAAGGTTAACAATGACAGAAAGCTTGACTGGCACAGAGCAGGTTCACGTCACGGTTTCCCAGGAACTGTTGCCCACTCCAATTTCACCAGCAGGCGAGGATGTAGCTTGTCGTTCAAATACCTTACTTTGTGAGAGGCTGAACAGGAGCTGCTGACAGATGGGACCGTGTGTAACACATAACACACACCATCCAATAGACTTTTCATGTTGGTTTTAGGAGCATGACAATGAATGGATTACATTAAACAAGAATAGAAGAATCAGACAATATTTGAGTCTTTCTTAAGAAAAAAGAAGAAGATAATGAACTTGGCTGAATGAGACTTGTAAGATAAACTTTAACATTCAGTCACTGTTGGTGGTGTTTTGTTTTATTCTTCACTTTTGTTGTGGATCTAAGGAAGGTAACGGAATAGCAATAATATTTTGGAAAAAAAATTCACAATAATCTTTTTTATTACAACAAAAACAGCAAGCTGAGAGTCTAAACGACGCATTCTGGACTATCCTGGTTAAGATGTATTATTTATGTAGTTACAAGCGGCAGCTGGCATGTGACAAACTGCCCTCATCGCTCTGTAGCCAGATTTTGGTTCTGCTAAAATGTTTCTTTCCAGGCTAAAGAAATATGCCAACGTTTATTTCCCCCCCACTACATATAACACCATCTTTAGCCTTGGCAAAGTGAGTGTCATGCTCTACACGTTCAGCCACATTGCACCATATGTCCCATTCACTTGTGCTGCCCAGATTTTTGCAGGTAGGATCCAACCTGGCAACCCTGGGATGTCCTAGCAAAGCACGGGCTGTTTGTGCTGTTAGTGTAAATACTGGCTTATGAGTGGATTCGACGGGGCTACTTTTCAGAACTGTCCAACTGTCCCAACAGTATGCTTTATTATGAGCCTCCATTTAATACAAAAACCCGAAGAAGGCTCTCAGGAAGATCATTTAGAAATACGGAAAACCTACAATGCTCACGTCTCAGAGCCCGCAGTCAGCAAAAAGAAAGTCAGAGGGCATTTTGGACAGACAGAGATCACTGCACACACGCTCCTCTCTCATTCTCTCCCCCTCCAGCTCTGACTCGAGGGGCGCTGATGGCAAGTGGCTCTCTCCATCACTCACAGGGAAACTGGATTAGGATGAATATTGCTGGGAGAAACCGCAGGGCAAACCAGATTTCTGGCGCTGGACACAAAAACACACAGCTGCAGCTCCAGAAAAACACCTTCGCTGACAGAGAGTCTGAGGGAGACACATAAACAGGTCTGGGGGAGAGCGAGTCCAGCCCTTTTTTTTTCCTTTTTTATAATGGCTTCACTTTTATGGCTGTGTGTGAACTTTGCGGTTTCAAAAGCCAGCCCCGAGAACAGCATGTGCCTTTGAAAACCCTCTCAGTGACAAAAACATCCCGATTTAAACCGTGATGCCTTCCTCTCTCTGCCATTTTTTTTTGTCATATCAGAGAAGCACGCATGTAACGTGTGCGTCTTGTTAAAAAAGCCAAAACAGCGTGATCACACGCGCGCGCGCGCACACACACACGCACACACACACGCGCGCGCGCGCACACACACACACACCAGTTAGGCAGGCGGGCTCAGATTGCAGGAAGCTCTTTGCACGCAGCTCAGTCCACAGCAGCCGGTACTAATCAGCACAATCCACCTGCAGATCGTTATGGATCGCTTACTGCAACTCACACACAGAAACTTGCCTGAACACTCGCTAGCACGCACAAGCCCGGACATGTGCACGTGTGCAATCAATAGATCTATGCACGCTTGCAGCACGCTGTTCACGAAGGTTCACACTCACTGGTGTTTTGCTTTGTTCGAGTTCACCTTAAAATCGGTGACTGCACTACAGCGGGGACGGGGGGCTCTTTTGCATTTCTAATAAGTAATCGTGACTTTTTCTTTTCTTCTCCTTCCTAAGAGTAAGGCCCCGCCATCAGTTGCTTTAAATCACTTTTGTCTAATCTGCAATTCAAAGCTCCGCGGTTCGTGCGAGGACTCGGAATGCGCTCTGATACAGGCTACCGAAATATCAACACAGAAGCCGCTCTCTCCCTCTGTGCCGCACGAGCGCGCGCACACGCTCTGGCACGCACATCCGCGCACCCACCCGGTGTTGTAGGGCTAACCGGTTCCCCACAGGCGCGCCACGCTGTGTTAGCGCGGCCTCACCGGGGATAATTACAGCCTGGCTGCTGCTCGCGAGAGAAGCAGAGCTAGAGAGAGAGAGAGAGAGAATAATTGGAGCGCTGAGAGACATTAACCTATAGATTAAGCCCTAATCAATAAGACTGCTAAATTCATCGATGCGATCAATAAAAAAAAAAATGCGATGCCTGTAACGCATTTCTTATTTCGACCTTGGGTGGGGGTTGGGGGGGGTTAGAAACGGCAATCCCCGCTTCCAAATGTGCGCGTACTGAACACTGAACAGACCCGTCTCCCTCTCTCGCTCTTTTTTTTTTTTTTGGAGAATATGAAAACCTTCAAACGAACCTTATCTGAGAGGAAGGAGAAGCGGTGGCGGCTCTCAGCAGCGCAGCACAAGAAAGATCCCCCCTCCCTGCCTTCCCTCCTCCTCCTCCTCCTCCTCCTCCTCACCCTCCCCTCCCCTCCTTCCCCTCGTCTGTCGGCCTCTGTCGAGTTCCGCTCATAACCTCGCCACCCACCCTCCCAGTTCCCCGCCTCTGCCTGCTTTCCGCTGCTGGCTGGGAGCGCACACACACGCGCGCACAGAGACACGCACACACCTCTTTATAGCTCTCTCTCGCTTTGACACGCACCCACAAGCATGCACACGCACACACTGACACACACACAGAGCTGACACACACAGGCAGGCAGCGTCAATAAAAAGCCCAGCGCTGTGAGAGGCCGCCGGCACTCCACTCCCCCCTCCTGCCACTGCGATTAGCGGAGGCTGGCTGGCTGGGGAGAGGCGCCCCTCTGTTATCTGGGGCGGTGGCAGCCTGTGTGTGTGTTGAGAGAGAGAGAGAGGGTAGAGAAAGAGATTAATTTAACTCTTTCGGGGTCGGATCGCAGCGCTTGAAGCGCGGCTCGCTGCTGCACTGTGCTCAGGCAGCAGCAGTAGCGGGCCTGCGGCCGACACGCTGGGAGATCGGGCTGTTAAAAAACAGACGATTCGCAAGCGACAGCTATAAATAGGAAAGATCGCGGCCACCGAGGTCACGTCATTGGTGGTGTTTCTCGAATTTCAGGGGATTATTCGAGTCACACACAGGCAGGTTTTCTGCACAGCTTATACTGATATTTTTGGACCAAATCCTCAGAGGTTAAAATGAAAAACCTGAAAGGATCGTGCAGCCTGTTGGCAGCACTAAGGGAGACTGAATGCGATGTTTAGACTATAGGGCTGGAATAACGACGTCTAGTCGATTAACTGATCGACAAAAAAAGGCAAAGCTGCTTTTGGCTTTGTATGTTTGCGTTGCGGAGGCAAAATAAATATTAGATATAAGGATTTGAGGCTATGCGTAATGGTAAGGTGCGTTTGGACTATTTTCTGAATATATTACACGGAATTCTGAGGTTTTACTTGTTTTCCAAATTCTCAGATTAATGTACTCATTTGGTCTGTGGGTAGAACTTCTCGTAATATGACGCGATTTTATCAAAGCCGTTACGCACAAGGTGACCTTTGACATCTCGACGCAGCGGTCGTGACTGCAATGGCTGCTAAGAGATTAGGGTCCAATTTTTTAGTGGCAGATCTGTCCTCCAGCAGACCAAGGCTCGCATCCCGCTTTTAACGGTGTTTTTCGCTTTAGTTTGCCTCTTTCCCCCTGATTGGTTTTAGCGCTAAAACAACGCGGTTAGATTAAGGCAAGGATTGTGTAAAACGCGCCCCTTCAAACTGGTAACCCTGTGCGTTAAAATTAGTTGGGAACGAGCGACCATCCCAGCGCTTGAAACCAAAGGACACTTTGTGCGTGAATGAGCCATGCAACCTGGTGGTATCTGTCACGTAAGTGGATTCACATTTGTGTAGACACTGAATCATTTTGTTCCAAACTGCACTATGGTTGGGCAAATCCATCTCGTTTTTAGTAACCACGTGGAGCATACAACTAGGCAGAGCATTTTCACATCTAGATATCTCAATAAACTCTCAAAACTAAGAAGCGATAGAGCTTTAAAGCTCTGCTCCCAAAAAACAGAATGATGGTATTTGGTGATATTTGTTCTGTATTTACAGTTTGATCAGATCTGCTCTGAGCAAATGATCACAGAGCCAAGGTGAGCGTTAAGAGGACCTGAGGAGTTTGCGCACTCTTCTTTTAGATATTTAAGCCCTTGACAACAACACCAATACCAACACATTAAAAAAAAAGACTATAGGCTAAAATCCATCTTTTGTGCCCCTATACAGGCATCAAAATCCAAATAGTTTCTTACTCTTACTGCAGAGTAAGAAACTTTTGCTGCTGCTGCCCTGGTTTTGCTAGATTTGATGACCATGTGTGAAAAACAGTTTAATGATTTTTGTTCACTGCAGTCAACTTTTATAGCATTTGGTATTGTTTTCATGACCTCCTTAATAAATGACCACATTAACCTGTTGGTTAAACACCTGGGAAAAAAATAATAATAAGAAGAAGGGGCGGAAAACATGGCAGCACAGAAAGGCCTGATAACCAATGGAAATTGCTACAGATTCAGTAAATCTTTTCATTGCATGGGCCCCTTTATAATCCAAATGACCACAAACTGAGAGGCATGGGGGAAAGGAGCCTAGTTTACAGGTTTGTCTACCCTTTCAACAACCTGCACTCAATTATTTAGATCAGTCATGTTCTAATCTCCTCATTAACCT
>VUQR01022943.1:3222-19022 GCA_015108515.1 Hemichromis elongatus | reverse complement strand
TAGTTTTAGTTTCTAGTTTTAATATATGTACATATATTAAAACTAGAAAAGCAGGCGAAGAGTTTGTTTCTTAACTTTGTAACAGCACTCTTTTGTGTATGTCTGTACCAATACGAGCTTTATGTTATTTAAGAGGACAGATAAATAGAGGACATCCTCAGAATATCTTGTAATGACAAATGATACACAGGACACAGGAGACAATTATAAAATCCAAATCTTGACCAACCAGCTGACGACAGACAACAAAACAGACAGAAAGTCATTTATACAGAAAACACAATGAAGCAAAAAAAACAAAAAACAAAAAAGTATGGCCCAAAAAACACGGAAACTCAAGAAACCGCTGAAATCCTTGACATCTGGTTGTAACAAGCCAATCTGGTTAGTGACAGGGAAGCAGAGAGGGGAGCATATGTACCGGGGAGAGGGATTAACTGATTGGGAGCAGGTGGTGCAGAAGGAGGGAAAACTACCATAGCAAGGAAGGAAAACTGAAAGCAGTATAAAAAAACATAAACCAGGCACAATAGTAACATCAAAATCCATTAGCTATATGTGTAACTGCTCATAATGATGCTTAAGGTAACACAAAAAGAAGTGTAGAGCAATGAAAGGGTTTGTATCAGAGGTAAAAACGCACATAGAAAATAAGTTAGATTGATTCATAGATAATTATAAACTGGTTTTGATACTAACGTAATAATAATAATAATAATAATAATAAAATAATACAATTTTATTTATATAGCACCTTTCTTGACAGAGTCACAAAGTGCTGCACATAAGATAACAAATAAAAAGATAAAACAGACAATATAAAACAGGCTAAAATTAGCCAAAAACAGTTTTAAAAAGGTGAGTTTTGATATTTTAATATGTTCCAGCTTGGTCTTTATTAAACTGTTATGATCAGAAATCAATATTTCCTAGCACTACCAGCCATAGACAAGAGTTAGTGGGATTTGACAGGTGGGGAAACCTTTTCAGGTGTAGCAGTGCAGCAGGGGGCAGCTACACATTTGGCAAGTGGATGATAAACTTATATTCAAAATGATGACTTGTAGATGTCACGTGCAGCTGTGTGCAGGCAGGAGAAGAGGACCCAAACGCTGGACTTGGTGAACAGAAAGAGGCAGCTTTATTTCGCTGTGGCAGAACTCCAAACATCAACCTCAATAACAAGCCTTAAACTGAAAACCCAAAGCTAGTAATAAACACTTGGGACCTGAAGACAAGGACTGGGACTGGGACTACAGAAGCAAAACACACAGCTTGACGAGGGCACGACGCAACAGAGAGCAAAGGCAAACACAGGGCTTATATACACAGGGGAGTAATCAGGGAATGGGAAACAGGAGGGAGACACAGCTGGGAGAGACAGGGGCAGGTAAAACTGAATACACTGACATAGGACTGGGACTATCAAAATTAAACAGGAAATAAGAAAGACATCACAAAAACGCAAACTTGACACCGAGAGATAGACAGAAAGAATATCACACATAAAACAGAGAAGACAGTGACTTAAACTAGAGGCCAGAACACCAAATAATGTAAAGAGAACAAAACCAAGAATAACCCTTAATACAAAATCAAACCAGCACAACTCAAAAACCCAAATAAATCAAAATTTAGAATAACGCCAAAACAGAAACAGAAAAAGCTGGGTCTCTTTATTTAGCAGCTATATCAAAACGCATCCGATGGCTTATAATTAGAGTTATTTTGAAGCATTATCTTTCATTGTAAAGTTCGGCTACACATAAAAATCCCACGCACAGAATAATCAGTCAAATCTGATACAGATTACCAAAATGTTTGCTGAATTTGCAAGGTTTTAAAAGCTTCCCCTCTTGTAGTCCTTCTCTTACTTTATATCCAAAATTCTCTCATAAATGTTCAATTAAGAAATGAGTGCCCTGTCTCTCTCTCTCTCTCTCTCTCTCTCTCTCTCTCTCTCTCTCTCTCTAAAAAGTTAGATTAATAAACATCCAGATGACTTCAGCAGCACATCATCTACAGATCTAACACCATATTAGTGAATTTAAAATGAATTAGAACAGTAAGTGAAAGTGCCATTCTGACCTACTTTAACCTTTGGCTATGGATTGCAAGTTATTAGGAAAGCACAACTACTAAGCTGCTCCTGATTCACTCCTCACCCACTCTGTAGTAATATTAATCAAGTATTGTGTCTCCTATTAAGAAGGTGTACGCATTCTTTTTTCTTTCCTGACTGAAAATGAGAGCAGCATTGTTTCCTCTGTTTCCACAGAGACCGTCTCTCACTGAAGCAGTTGTTGATTCAACCTGTGAGACTCATGATGAAATTCTCGCAACGAACAAGAAGCTATGCTTTTCTCTGTAGTGGCTCCTCATCTGTGGAGCCTGTTAGTCCAAACATTGTTCTAGGCCAAGTCATTACCTCTCTCCACTGTCTCTCCTGCTTATTGTACAGTCCTGCCTGGTCTCTGACTAATCAGGGGACGATCATTACTCAGACTGAGCCTCCTCCAGCTCCCTGGCTGCAGCACTGCAGGCTCTGAGGGTTTTTCGTATGGATGATGTATCATGAGCTCGAGAAGAGAAGCTATGTTTCTTCTTCATCTAAACTTCAAACTTTATGTTAAAGTGATCTACAGTCTATCCATATCTGTGATTTTAAAGTTTTATATTGGCTGCACGACACACCTTACTGCCTTTTGTACTGTACCACTGGCACAGGTATGTGCTGCACAACTGTCAGTTACAACAAAGAACCCTGTCTGAACTTATCCACCCCAATTTGAAAATCACTCTGTCAAGAAGAAACAGGCCTCCAGTCTCCTTCTGTGGATTGATTGAGCAGCTTGAGAACATTTCTTGAATCCAAACCAGAACTCCTTTGTGGAATCTGCTGAAATGATTGCAGCTCAATTTTTTCTCAGGTTTTTAAGCCCATAATTGAGCCCATATTACATGTACTTTTGGCAGAGGTCGCCACAGCTTTCAACCCGTCTGGGGCTGAGTGTTCGGTGTCTCCTCCCAGTCTGGTTTACACGTAAGGTAAATGTGTCAACCACTACACCGAGGACCGACTTTAAATACTAAGGACAAGAGTGGCAGATATAAAAAGACACATTTAATCCTCATCCAAATTTGGAAAAGGAGAAAGACACCTGAGAAAACTCAAAGCTACAATTAATTTTCTAAATGCACCCCCTCAGTCACTTTACCGCACAAAGTTTTATTCATTACTTTAAACAATTTTTTGGTTGAGTGCTTCTTTTTGAAAAGTGGTCGACTGCAATTTAAGGAAATTGTGGTTTCTGCCTCACAGAGAGTATGCAATGCTTCGTCAGCTTTCAGGGTGATAAATGCAGTTTCCGTGCTCATTAGAAACAACGTTTGTCTGCCACATGCCTCGGTTAATCCCTACAAAGTGCAGAGCAGTCGAGAGCTGAGTCATCGAGGATGGAGTAGTGTGCACACACACTTTGACTCCACACAAAGCTGAGAATCCTGTGGGTTTAACCGAAAGCGACTCAGAAGGATCACGCAGGTTTTCTCCTCCCGATGCCTACTCACAGCTCAGCTCTTTAATCTTAAGAATTCCACCGACAGCACTCCTTTGCTTTCCCACCATTCAGATAGAGGAATCATTTGTTTTGAGCCATGAATCCTTATTGTCTGCTGCTGTCAGAAGACCAATAACAACACAAAGAAACCAGAGCACTGTTATTTAGTTCAGTTCAATTCAGTTTTATGTGCATAGTGTCTATTCCCAAAGACATTGCTTCAAGGTTGTTGATATACTGTGTTTGTGGTTGTTTATCTGACAGATCTTATAGAACATGCTCCAATAATAATGCTACCATACTATTTAGCATCCCAGAATGTATAAAATGCAGATGCATGCAAGAAATTCAATTACTGCACGCAGTTGCATTTTGCAGGTATATAAGTCGGCATGATTCACTGGCATTTGTGAATGCTCCTGTATCAGCCACAAACACAGCCAGAAGGTGAAAGTGGAGTATTTCCTGTTATTGCCCTCTGCAGCGCCTGCAGTGGTGCTGCAAGAGTCTTTGAGTGTTTACTAACCTGATTGTTGTTAACACCTGATAAGGTATGGAAAAAGGCAAGCTTGTGTTTACCTACGAAGGCTGGCACTTTTTGCTCATGCTCTCCCGGCTCTTTCTTTCCTTATATAAGTCCCCCGTAGGTTTTAACTTAGGATAGCTAGAAACTGAAATGAAGCTTCTTCTCATAGAGAGGGGGTTCCTGGTTTGAATCTGCCTGATAGCTGGGTTGCATGTTCTTCGTTAACATGCATGGGTTCTCTCCAGGTACTCCAGCTTCTACCCACATACCAAAGGTTCATTTGGGATTCTAAATTAGGTGTGTGAATGGCTCATGCCACAATATTAAATATGGATGGAAGGAAGGAAGGAAGGATGGATGGGAAAATGCAGAGGAGTGCTGAAAGGAATGTGTATATGAATGTGTAAAAAAACCAAAGAGTGTATATCTCACCCCAACCGGTCGTGGCGGATGGCCCCGCCCCTCCCTGAGCCTGGTTCTTCCAGAGGTTTCTTCCTGTTAAAAGGGAGTTTTTCCTTCGCATTGTCACATCGGTGCTTGCTCATAGGGGGTCATTTGATTGTTGGGTTTTCTCTGTAGTTTATTGTAGGGTCTACCTTACAATATAAAGTGACTTGAGGCGACGGTTGTTGTGATTTGGTGCTGCTGTATATATAAAATTGAATTTAAAATTGAAATGAATATATAATAGATGGAGGAGTATAACCTGGGCAGGTTGCCAGTCTATCAGAGGGCTAACACAGTGACATAACATCCACTCCCACACTCATGACCAACTTATAATTATCAGTTATTCTCACGTGTAAGTCTTTAGACTGTGTAGGGAAGCTGGGGAACAGGAGAAAACATGCACAAGCACAGAAAGAAGATGTAAATTCTACAATTTTCTTGCTGCGAGGTGACCAGAAGTGACTACATGTAAATGAAGGTTAATGCTAAAAATGACCAAAAGGTGCCTTTCTATCTGTCTTTGAAATTTAAACAAGTCTTTTTTTGATATAAACAACATTTAATTACGATGTAAGAAGACAGCATAATTCTCAAAGCAAAATCCTGTACATGCAGTTTCATAGACCTGCTAGATGAAGACCGCTGTTCCTTTTCATTTGTCCTTTCCTCCCTTATCCTCGCTTTTTCTCATTGCTGTCCATCTATCCTTCACATTTTTTCTGTCAGACTAGAAGAAGATTCAAAATGGATTTTGGAACATTTTGGGGTAAAATAATTGATTCGAAATGAACTAAATTAATAAAAAACTTTGACATTTAAATCCATCTAGTTGTCATTCTTCATCCTTATTCAAGTAAAAAAATTTTGTTTTACATTGTGCTATTGCCAACATCACCATGTGGGAATTGTGACAGATTTTCTGAAGAGGCGTTCTTTAAGAAGCCCATCCTGCAAAACACGTTTTGACAATCCTTTTCAGTGATTCAGGAAAGTATCCTGTATGAGTGAGTTAAAGACCTTTAATAAATCACACAAGAGATGCACTGAAATGGCTTGGCGTCAGCTTTCCAGACCCAGTAATGACCAACTGAATTAGTCCAATCACACTGAAGAGATTTGAGAAACGATCTTAATCGCTTGATTACATTCAAAGTCACGGAGGGATAAGGAGAAGGGACAATTCACATACTCAGATAGTTTTCCTCATCTGTGCTCCCAGTCCTGCTGTGAAACCTGACCAGACACTGAGATTAGTTAGAGCAACTGGATTCATCTCTACAATAATTCAGTGACATTAGAATTTTGCAGCTGATATTCATAATAGCGTTTATAGAGCTGTTCGACCACCCTCCTTCCACTGGTTGAAAATTTGTTGGTCACTCCACTTCCACTGCATAGTCAGTCGTTATCAATTAAGGCTATATGTTTTCAGGGGGTGACTTTTTGACTCCTATTAGTGCAGCACCCAGGTAAATACAAAAGCACAAGGTTTCAGATATGGTAGAAGACTTAATGGTGTTCACCTGCCAGTGTGAGTCAGGATTTAGCCTTTAATCATAACGATGGCTCCAGAGTTGGGCCTGCGTTCCTGCCACACAGCGTTCAGTCAAAAGAAGCTCCAGTCAGGCAATTAGCAAACAGAGAAAGGCTTTTCTTGGAAACAGAGTGCAATTTCCACATCCCACGGGAGGATTTTTTACACATTTACTTACCTTAGCACGTACTAGTGGTGATTTTTTCAGTTTGTTTGATCAATAAATATGAAAGCTAAATGATCAAGTGTAATGTGTGCACTTTGCTATGTTGTAATTTTGATACTAATAAGATATAAGAGAATATACGAGATATAGGAGAGAGTTGTTTTGAACCACAGACTTTGGCTGATGTTATCTTGCTTTTACTCATACTCAGTTCTTTTTGTTACCTTGGACCCTTAAAAAAAAACAAAAAAAAAAAAAAAAAAAACCCGCCTTTCCCAGTTGGACGTTGACATGATTGCTAATTGGAAGTAGAAAACAAGTAATTAGTCATTCTGACATGACATGCATGCAGCATATCCTCCAAGACGGGCGAATGAAGGCTAGAACAAAGAAAAAAGTCACTCTTTCAAATGTCTGACTCCTCTTCAAATGACATTCTTCTGAGTACCATGTGGGCCTCTGACCCTTCGAACCATGTCCACTCAGAGCGAGAGCACAGAAGTGGTGGCAGATTGTGGAAATTTCTTTCTGCACTTTCTTGCTCTAGTTAAGGTATCAACAACACCAGAAAACACAGCCATGTCTGTTACTCATATTCCTCCATGCCGGTATTGCTGTCCCCTCTTCCCACTTGTGTTGCCTTATTTGAAGGCCATTCAATCAGAGGTGCACATCCTGTGAAATAAACCACTGATCACCTTCTAGAATCCCTTCTCCAATTTAGACACGCCAGCTTACACGTTACACTGCAGCAGTACCCCACTGCCATCAAATTTCCGCTATAACCGAAGGTAGGGGGACCTGCGGACCTCTGACGTTAATTCAGAAAGCTGTTACGCGCCTGGTATCCAGCAGTCACAAGTTTTCCCACACCACTCCTGCTCTACGATACTCTTGCTTTGTATAGACAGAAGGCATTTACTCAAATGCACACCATTTATTCTTCTCTGAAACTGTATTTGCTTCTGCAATCGCCCCTGTGGTTAGTTCACGATGCCTATAAATTACAAACATTTAGTTTTAATGATTTAATCACCTTTAATCAAACTTATCTCCACAGGAATTAACAATGACTTCAGCACTCAAACATCACAATAAAGCTTTCTGGGGAAGTGATTAAAAATCTCTGGCTTTATCTCACTCTGCTCCTTACGACACCTGGGTCACACCAACCGTCTGCATGTCTTCTTCACCGCATCAACAAGTCTCTTCTGTGATCATGGTTTGATGCTGTAAATCACAGCAAAAATTTCTGGCACAACTTCACCTACTTCCAAGGTGCATGGTCGGTCAGTCAATAAAGTTGTAAATCAAACTAGAACCTAAGAACTTAAACATTAGGGAAACTAGAAACAGAGAGGCTAGGAAATGAGGAGCAATAAAAATCAGAAACACGGAGACCTTCACACAGCACATGGAGGTTTATGATGGTACAACACAACAGTGGACAGAGGCAAACACAGGGCTTCAATACGTAAGGGAGTAATGAGAGAAGCAGACACAGCTTGGACTAATCAGACATAACAAAACAGGAAGGAAGCAAAACTGAATACACTGAACACAGGACTATCAAAATAAAACAGGAAACACACAGACTGAAACTGAGACTCTAGACACGCCAGCTTAACACAGCGACTGGGGAGACATAGTGAACACAGAGACATGGGTGACTAGACATGAAACAGAGTAGACACGGAAACTAAACACAGGTTGGGACAGGGGTGTCGAACTTCAGGCCTCGAGGGCCGGTGTCCTGCAGGTTTTAGATCTCACCCTGGGTCAACACACCTGAATCAAATAAATCTGGAAAACTTCAAGACATGTTGAGGAGGTCATTTAGCCATTTAAATGAGCTGTGTTGGATCAAGGACACATCTAAAACGTGCGGGACACTGGCCCTCGAGGCCTGGAGTTCGACACCTGTGGGTTAGGAGAAAAACTGAGGGAGGGAGAATGAAGATCAATGAGAACTTAAGAATTAAAGATAACCAGAACCAAGAATAACAATAATCAAAGAACCTTAATTAATCAACAAACACAAAATACTGGGTCAGAGATCCAGTATCGGGACAGATCTTACTCTTTTCCCCTCAACTGAAAGCTCCACCTTCAACATCCTTTGCCCAGTTTATCCTCTATTAGCCATCTGCACATGTCCAGGTCATCTCAGCCATGTCTCTCTAACTTTGACTCCCGGTGCTCAGTCTGAATGATAATCTGAGCATCTCCAACTCTACTCTGCCCATGAGACTCATCTAACACACCTCACCACTATCTTGCTGTCCTCATGCAAATCCTGCACCACCCTCACATACTTCTCTGACAGTATACGTGTTCCCTTTATAAAATCATGGTTACAGATTCTCTCTCCATCTCTTTTTATCCTTTATTTATTTATTTAATAAAATATTGCAGTACAAACCTGGCTCACCAAACCTCTAAAAATGTATTGTTTTCCTCAGTTTTTAATTTCCCAAAGCAGCTTAGTATTTTCAGAAAACATTTAGACGTCACCTCAAACAGTTTAGGGCATAAATATTTAACGTGCAGATGACGTCTTCCCACTCAGAAGCAAATACTGTTGTTTAATTGTCATCCTCAAGATAAAAACAAAATGTCACACACTCACAATACTTATGATGTTAGTGTTCCCTGCACGTCTAAGCACCCTGGCACTGAAACAACTGCACAAACAGTAGCAAAAAAGAGAAAAATATATAAATCTGTCACAGTGTAGCAGAGTAAAAGAGTAATTTGGGTGGTCCTGAGGTTGGCACAAACAGACTGAAGTGGCCCCCTGGCAGCAGAGACTTTTCCGTAACAGCATTTAGTGGGTGGTGCAGCTTGATGCAGTGATAAGTGCTCCACAAATAAAGATATAAAGTTTGTAAGCCTTTGTACCGCTAAACTTTTAAGTTTGCAGGTACAAACAACATACAAAGCTAAGCATATGGACACAAACATTAAATTAGAGCACATCTTCTTTAATCCCATCCCATCACAAGTGCACCTGAACTCAATATTTTTAAGCAGCTCCATCAAGTGTCCCCAGAAAACCTAAACCCCAGCTGCCTCTCCCACCACAGACTCCATGGGTCACTGAATGGGTGGAGATTGTGCGTTTTTGGATAGTTAACAGAGGGACGGAAATAACCTTCTGGGTTGGGCTCTGCTGTGTTCCATTACCACTGACGACTCCATAGTTTACACACTGGGAAGCAACATGTTGCAGATAACTCAGAGGATTCATTTCGGGTTTAGATATATCTATAAGGAACACTGCTTTAAATTTCTTTTCAATTCAATTTTATTTATATAGAGCCAAATTACAACAACAGTTGCCTCAAGTTGCTAGTGAAGGGTAGACACTACAATAATACATACCGAGAAAAAATCCAACAATCAAATTAGCCCCTATGAGCAAGCACTTTGGCGACAGTGGGAAGGAAAAAGTCCCTTTTAACAGGAAAAAACCTCCAGCAGAAGCAGGCTCAGGGAGGGGCGGGGCCATCTGCTGTGACCGGTTGGGAAGAGAGAGGGAAGAAAGGAAAACAGGATAAAGACATGTTGTGGAAGAGAGACAGAGATTAATAACAGGTACGATTCAATGCACAGAGGTCTATTAACACAGTGAGTGAGAAAGGTGACTGAAAAGGAAAAACTCAATGCATCATGGGAATCCCCTGGCAGACTACACCTATTGCAACATAACTAAGGGAGGATTCAGGGTCACCTGGTCCAGCCCTAACTATATGCTTTAGCAAAAAGGAAAGTTTTAAGCCTAATCTTAAAAGTAGAGATAGTATCTGTGTCCTGAATCCAAACTGGAAGCTGGTTCCATAGAAGAGGGGCCTGAAAACTGAAGGCTCTCCCTCCCATTCTGCTAGTAAGCCTGCAGTGTGAGAGCGAAGTGCTCTAATAGGGTGATAAGGTACTACAAGGTCATTAAGATAAGATGGGGCCTGATTATTTAAGACCTTGTATGTGAGGAGCAGGATTTTGAATTCAATTCTGGATTTAACAGGGAGCCAATGAAGAGAAGCCAATACAGGAGAAATCTGCTCTCTCTTTCTAGTCCCTGTCAGTACTCTTGCTGCAGCATTTTGAATTAATTGAAAGCTTTTCAGGGAGTTTTGGGGATATAATGATAATAATGATTGACAGTAGTCCAGCCTAGAAGTAATAAATGCATGAACTAGTTTTTCAGCGTCACTCTGAGACAGGATATTTCTAATTTTAGAGATGTTGTGCAAAAGGAAGAAAGCAGTAAATATTTGTTTAATATGTGCATTGAAGGAAGCTACTATTCTTGCAGGTTTGAGCAGAGACAGGTGTCAGCGTGAGGTATCAGGGATACAGTTTATTGTCGGGTATTCAAACATGGCAAAAGGTTCAGGTGCTGGTCACATCATTAAACGATTTTTAAAGTACTGTAAATGTCTTGATCAGTGTTTTTGAGGGCTCATCAGATATTTATCTACTGTGTAGTTTCATAAAGCATTTGTATTTTAATGCACAGAGAGCAGCAGTACACATTTTTTACTGCATATCCTGTAGAACAAGGATT
The DNA here is from genome assembly GCA_015108515.1 of Hemichromis elongatus. Lineage (NCBI taxonomy): Eukaryota > Metazoa > Chordata > Actinopteri > Cichliformes > Cichlidae > Hemichromis > Hemichromis elongatus. The sequence continues at coordinate 8,219 of VUQR01022943.1, read as the reverse complement.
TTAAGGTTTAAGCAGAGCTCATTGGATCCTTTGACTTACAGGCGTGTTGTTCAAGTGCAAAATAACATTAAAAGCAGTCGGGAGATGTTGAGCTCAGCTGTGTGAGTTTAGTATTTTGGTGCTATGAATAATCTTTAAAAGTCTAAATTTAGCTTAGCTGTTTTAAAACAATTTTTGAAAGGACCCACAACATGAAATTGTGGGTGGGGTATTATAATATTAAATATCATAATATTGTAAATTTTACTTCGTTACAATTTCTGCTTTTCCAGTATATTGAAGACCCTCCAATTTTGAGCAAAACACATCAAATTTAAAAACGACTGTTTTATGGAGGCCATAAAAGTTTTTTCTTCAAGGATCCAAGCATTTACATATTTGTGAACATATGATGATCTGACAGATTATAACATAATTCTGGTGATAAAACCTCACAACACTAAAAAATGTAGGTGACATTAATTCAACCGTATTTACATCATGTATATTTCATTTAAAAACATTGTAATTAATTTCAAAATACTGACAGGGATCGCTTTCTTGCACACAACACTTCCACTGTTGGTGTTTGTAGTAAATTTAAGATAAAACCCACATACTCAGTAGGTATGTATTTATCAAACAGCACGTATCAGCCTGGTTTGCAGTCAGACTGGGTGTCTCTCATTTAAACCCACCCATAATCAACCAAATCCACTGGAGCACAGCTGGACCCTCGGGGTCTGATACGAGTGATGTTTTTGTTCTGGACTGTTCCGTTAAAAACATAAAAAAACCCAAAACAAAACAACAACAGCAAAACATAAAAAATACAAGCTGTAAAAAGCTGTGATATTAGGATTTTAGAAGTTTAGTATTTACATCATATGGGAGCAGCACTAGGTTATCCCACTTTGGTAAACTTTGATTTAATTGGTCATGAGTCTTTTTAGTTTTGACTTTGTTTTAAAATTCGTTTCTAATAAAGAGAATCCTAAATTGTAATCTCACAGAGGCAAGAGGACAGCTCAAACCCTGAAGAGGGCTCAAAACTGCACCAACACTGCCCACCAGTGTTAGAAATCTGATACTGCAGCATCGCAAACGTCAACAAGAGCAGCTCAAGCATTGCTTTTATTCTTTTAAATGGGAGGTAGTGAGAGGCTTTGATGTGTGCTTTACTATTTCATTTGAACCTAGACATGTCTAGGTTCCTGTTACTAAGTTTACCTAGGAACACTTGGGCTGTTTGAGCACGCAATAAAATTTAGTCCTTCTCTCTCTCTTTTTTTCAGCTTACCTAGGCTAATTCACTCGGCCCTCAGTCTATACGTGTTTTGAACAAATTGAGGGTTTTCCAACACGTTTGATTAGTTTACAATCCATGAAACGAGTTCTTTTTTATATTTCTCCTACAGATTGAAATTTCTAGCACTGTGAACAATATCTCCAATCATAATTAACAAATTATACGGGAATTAAATGCATTTCAAATGATAAAATTGAGTGTGATAAATGTGTGAAAAACTGTTTTGCACCGGAGTAATTCACATAATGACACATGGCATGAAAGAAGTTTTTATTGAAGTTAAAAGATTAGCTTTCCACATTACACAGTGCGTTATTAACTAGTCTTTGTGCCAAATGGGAAGTAAATTGTGACATAACCATCTCTCCCCAACATTACTGCCTAATATCAATCATGCAGCAGTCTGAACTCTATAAGCACACTCTGTAAACGTGCTCCTCAGGACAGCTATGGTAGCCATGTAATTAGTGGTTTCAGTTACTCCACACAGTGGAAAGTAAATGGGTTTATTTCCCTTAGATCCACTACAGACTTTAGATTTTATTTATTTCAAAACAGTCCAGAGAGGATCCTCCAGAGAGGATTTTTTAAAAGGACTTTCTTGTTTACAGGCACAGCAAACCAGGTTCAGCATCAATGAGTCTAAATTCCAGAAAAATTACAAAAACACTGAAACTCCCTGAGATGAACTGGGATGAAAACTCCCACTGAGGCTGAAGTTGTGATTGACTGAATTAATCCCTTTACACGAGTCACTGCAGGAGACGGCAGAGAACACGATGTTCAACATTGACTTGACTCCAATGCAGAAACAGCGCCCCCTAAAGTATATGATATATATGATACACTTAATGTCTGATGCTTTTCTCCAATACTGCTGGAAAACCTTTAACAGTAGACATGTTTTTTTTTTTTTTATCCCATGATAACTTAATGACATTTTCCGGATACATACGATAATGTGACAGTACAAAAAGCTGTTGGTCATACAAACCTTTGCAGCTACAGATGTGAGGGATTGGCTGACTAAACAAATGTACTCCTCCCACTTCAAGAAATACTAATATGCTGAATGAATTATTTATGTTATCAATCTTTAACACAGACTCAATGCAGCTACCCCCTCGTTACTCAAGGCTGCAGTCTTTGATGCGCTGAAGAAAAGAAAAACACTCCTGTATGCAGAATAAAAAGACACAACCACTGGACCCATCATTGCATGACCAGTGTCTGCACAGACACGTGGACTGCAACCTAGAAGGAAACAAGACTGCAAACCTTCACCACACGTTTACTGATCGAAATATATATTTACATTTAATCCATCAGCAGCTCAGGAGATCAGGGACACCGCTACCTTCACCCACAGATTGTTGCAGGAGGCCCCGCTCACTCTGACAAATATAATAATAATAATAATATCTGCAAGTATCTACAAACTAATCCTGCATACATCTTTGCCCATGTTGTCTGGTTCAACTTTATCAATGTAAATGAACCCTAAAAAAATTCCTAAATACTACCTGCAGTTGGCATTTTTCACAGCACAGTGAGCTCAGTTGAATATATTCCCAACCTCTGTTGGCATTTAACTGTAGTGCACAACAATATGGCCTCAAATTGGCATCTGTGTACCAGTTTAAGACTAAAGAAAAGCAGCTCTTTTTGGTGCTATTTTTGGCAAACTCTCTCAAAGTCTTGGGGTTTGTAAGAACATCAGTATTTATAATACTGTGATACCAGCCAAGTGTACTTGGAAGTCGAGCTCAACATTTCCAGCCAGTATTAGCCCATTTCATATGTTTTTGTATCCACGTGAATGCTGATGTGAAAACTTACAGCCCACGAGGGAGATAAAGGTGCCTGGATAAAATCTAGCTGTCTAACAGACCAGCTTCAACTTAAAATCAGCCCAAAATATAGAGCATATGTTGGGCTCTCTTTGAAAAACTGTCTGTATTCTCGTGTTTTTTTTCTGATGAAATAAGAGCGTGGCACTAAACCTCAACAGTCTAGCAAACAGGAAGATTAGATTCTGCTAAGAGGTTGCCCGTTGCTGATTTTAAGCTCAAGGGTTTCCACGTTATAGCTGATCAATTTTAATGCGTTTCGCACTCGAGTACTAAAATCAAAGTGCGCTGTGTCGGAAACAACGACCGATGTGTGTCTGCAATGCTGTTAAAAGTAACAGAAGTCTTTGACGTTTGAGTGCTGGGTGAGAGGAGTGCTGTAGCGCGAGCTCCAGTCCCTCTCAAAGACGGCCTTCAGCTGTGATTGGACAGTTGACTCAACAGACTGTGACGCCGTCTGGTTGACAACCAATGCTGAGCCAGCCGTGTTCACAAAGTAGTCTCCTGACCAGTTGGACGTACCTGAAAACAGAAAGCAAAAGATTATATTGAAGCTTTTTTTTTTTTATCTGAAAGACTGACTGGTCAGATGATAATAAAGCATGTGTGACTATGACATGCTTACAAAAACAGCCATCAGCTTGACTTTTAACACCACCGACAAGTATTCAGTTTCAGTACCACGATGTATTTTCTCATCTTGATTGTTTGATGTTTGATTGGTCAAGCGAGTTCTCTATGTGCGCCCTTTAAATCATCTTAATGATTTCAAGACGTCATTAGTAAACAAATAAAAAGGTCTTCCTTACCTATGTATGCTATCTTGTCCGTCACCATGTACTTATTGTGGTTAACTCTTGCAAAGGGAATCTCCTTCTGCTTGGGGGTGGAAGGCACCACAAAGAGTCTCTAAATAAAGAAAACACAAAGTCATAAGATAACGTTTTTATCTTTAGGATAAGCACCAAAAAGTGTACAACCTCCTTTCCCAGCGGGAGACGATGCCGAGCTACTCACCACCTGGATGTCGAGGTTATTCTTGGGGTCATAAACTGAGGCCAGAGACTTCAGAAAAGAAAACATGACTGGCTGTGTGCTGTTCCAGCAGCTGATCAGCAGCCGCACTTTAACCCGCTTCTCATATGCCACTCTTCTCAGCTGCGTGTCAATCTCTGCCCAGTACCTGCAGAGGGCGCCGCACGCAAAGCACAAGTATGATGTTAAAAACTTCCTTTCAGGACGATTTGATCAGGATATCCTGGCGTTCTTTTCTGCAAACATGTTCATATTTACTTCTATTACTGTGTTATTTAATGATAATTGAGGTTTTTGGTTTTTATTGACTTGACTTGACCGGATGTAGGACCGTAAAAGAAAAACACTTTAATTAAACAAATCAGCAACCACAACACCCGACTGTTTCCTGTAGTTACATTTCACATTTACCAACAAAACTGCACCTTTTAGGATGGGAAAACTCCATGGTGGGCAGGTAGTTCATGACAGCGATGTAGACAAAGCTCTCAGCATCCTCCATCACGCTGAGGATGGACTGAAGGTCTGGAGTCCTGCCGGCTGCACAGAAGGATGGAGGGGAACTCTGATCGAGCAGAAAAAAAAAAAAATTTAAAATAGAGAAAACTACAATATGCTAAACTACAAAAACGTAGTAATGACTGGACGAATGCACTGCTATGTGGGAGTGTAGGGTGATTTAGTAGCCTCAGTGAGACTGCTATTTAAAAAAACATTACATTTCAAAGTAAAGTAAAAAATAAACTGTAAAGGTTTTGAATCGTGGAAACGTGAGTGCTGTAAGAGAAACAAAAACTCTGTGCTGAACGTTGTTGTCGAACAGC
>VUQR01022942.1:19378-46210 GCA_015108515.1 Hemichromis elongatus | reverse complement strand
TTGAGGTTCCTTCAGCTTTTTCAAATGTTATCTGCTGACAGTTTTGCTTAATTATTAAATTTCTGAAAAGTTATAGCAGTTCTGCTAAGTTATAATATTTCTACCAAGTAATTAATTTTCTGCATTTCTGCCAAGTTATCACATTGTTGCAAACTTGATATAGTTCTGCAAAGTTATTAAAATTTCAACACCTTTTGAATACTGGCTTTGATTTTTTCAGCTTCTTCAGCTGTTTTCAGCAGGCAGCTTCAGCTGTACAGCATCCACTCTGCATTTTCGCAGGAAATGCAACTTTTTCTAGTTTCATTTGTGTTTGTGTGTCTGCATGTGAGCAAGAGAGAGAGAACGCTGGCTTGACAAGCAGGTTTTATTTAGAGTTACTAAACAAAGATCCGCCACCACAAACATTAAAAAAAAACATATCCCCTGTGTGTTATATACACTTTGACTTACTTCATAATATGGGATGTTATTGTAGCCCCCCCTATGACTTCAAATTATTTACCATCAGCAACGCCAAGACTTTAAACTTTACATTAAAAATCTGACCTCTCGAGTCAAAGTCATGTTGCTTTCCCCTTTAGAGGCTGTTCTTGATTATCTCAGCGTGCTCATAATTACTTTAATTTATAACCTTAAAGACACATACATATGATCACATTTTCCTTCATAAACATTTGTCATTGCAGGCTATTACTTCATGTTTTTAACACAGAGTGACGCCCGCTAAGCTCAAACCAGTCAGCATGGTAATCAGTAATCACAGTTACGTGCTTGTGGTTACTGGGGCCTGGTTATACCCCAGTGTAGCCGAGCTTGGGTGAACTGGTCTCCAGCGTGTTTCGGATAAATGTTCTTATTCTGTGAACTCTAAAGAAAGATTTCGTGCTCTTGTTTTGGTTTTAAGAACTCCAAAATGTTCTTCTGAACCTGATGCTCAGGTGCTGTACTATCAGCTTATTATGACAATAAGCTGAGCAAGGGTTTGTGTTTACACTGCATTGTTGTGCCCGTGTTTAGACACACAAACGGTAAACGTTCTTGGTTCAAAAATGGAAGATGTACATTTCATTCCATAAATTTCTTAGCTGCTTATACACTTTTTTGTCTCAGGGGGACTGAAGCATATTCCAGCTGTTAGTGAAAGTGAGAGGCAAAGTCTGTCAGTCCATTGTGCTTGATTTTCCCAGCAAGAAGCACCGCTCATGATGTACAGCTTTGGTAACACCAAGAGGCCGATGACTCTTTGATGACTCATTTAAATGTTAAAGCAATACACACCCACACATCATCATTTATCTTCTGTAGGGTTGAAAAGTCGGTAAAATGAGTTATGAAGTTCCTTGGCCCAATAAATGCTTTTGTCATCTTTAATCCCCTGATATCTTCCTGCAACATATTAAAACAAAGAAAATTAAGATGTATGAAGCCATGCTCATTGAGGAAGATGTAAGACCACGTGAGGTCTTATATTGGGAGGCCTCAACACAAGTTAGAACAATGACCTGTGTCTGCTGACAGCACTGGGTATTTTAACTGTTATCGGCCCCGGGGGCCGTCCAGCTGCTTGTACATAAAGCAAAGGGTTTATCAAGCTTCTGTGAGGCTACAACTTCAGAATCTGGATGACCATACCTGCTATCTTCACCTACTTTTTCTAAAATAAAGTGATATTCCACACAAGAAAACCCCCCAAAAACATATGTCTAAAATGTGAAGTATTCATCAAGTTGTCACATAAGAATTTATTTTTGCTCAAATCTTGTCCCATCATTAACGCCGTTGCGGGTCCCTTTGAAGAAAAAGAATTTCACAGCTTTGCTTTCAATTTTCTTCACTTGTCTGATTATTTGGCTGAGTCAGAGTTTCTTGAGCCTGACTTTTGTCTGACTGAGATGGTGCAACACTTGGTTCAGGCTCGCTATCGCTCACAAGTTCCACCTTTACCATCGGGGGTTTCAAATATTTATCACTGTGAACCTGAGGAGGCGATCGTGAAGAGAGCTGTGGGCAAGATCTGGGTGAATGTCGAGGTGAGTGTTGCGTGAGCTGCAGTTGCTTCTTCTCTTCAAACTCCTTAGCGCTAACCAGGGGGACGTGCACCTTTTCAGTGCGATGGAACAAGTTGTAATCCACCCTGTAGCTCCTCCTGCCGACTCTGATCATCTCCTGGAACAGCTGACCCCAGAGGATCTCGTCTGGAGTGTAAGAGGTGCGGGTCTGATGCAGAATACCTGTGGAGTCGTCTGTGTAGGTAAATGACACCACCAGCTCAAAGTCTGCTCTCTTCAACTCAGCGTAAGTCACGGTGTACAGCGGGCTGCCGCGTTCAATCTTGTGATAGATGGTGGTCGGTGTGGCGAGGATGATCTCCTTCTGCTGGATGACCAAGTCTTCATAAGTCACATCAACTCTCCCAGTGGCGTGCATCGAACTGCGCACTATCTGGGCGGTCGCTGTCCCCTCCACCATGTGGTACCTGCGGAAGTCCCCAACTCTCCAGGAAAGATAAAGGTAACCATTGCGAAGGTTGATGACAGCACGGTTGCTGAAGCCCACCGTCTGCGCCCTCTTTCTGGCTGAGGCCATTTTGGCGACAGCAATTCCAATGACAAAAGTGTCAATGAAGCAGCTCATGACGTCTTGTATGGTGACGACGACGATGGCATGCATGCAGTTCTCAGACATTCCTCTGAAGCCGTAACCAATGGTGGTTTGAGTTTCGAGCGAGAAAAGGAAAGCGGCTGTGAAGCTGCGGACTTCGAACACGCAGGGATCAGTGTTGGGATCCTTGATGTCTCCATTAGCGAGAGCTATGACCCAGAAGAGGATGCCAAAAAAGAGCCAGGAGAGAATGTAAGAGAGAGCAAAGATCAGAAACATCACCCTCCATCTGATCTCCACCAAGGTGGTAAAGATGTCGGTGACAAATAGCATCCACTCCTCGGGAACATGGCGGAACACGATGTTACAGTTGCCTTCTTTGCGGACGTAGCGGCATTTGCTCAGTCGGGGTCCTTTTTCAGTCTTCACGGTGTTTTCATCGGTGCGGCTCACAGATGTATACTGTCTTTGATGCATCTTCCAGAGGCTGCAGAGAACATATCCAAGAATGGTTAGGTCTTTGTCTATGTCTTTGTTTTATGTAAAAACAATGACAAAAACTATAACAGATTCACGAAAAAGTATTCTTTTAATGTTGCATGGTGGTTAGTGCTATGACTAGAAGTTTTCTGGTTTGAAATTATTCTTGGGCTAATTGGTGAGTCTAAATAACTTTAGGTGTGGATGGTTGTTGGTGTTCTTTTTCTCCACGGACTGCCCGAGATCTATCCCACCTTATGTCCAAAGTCAGCTTGGAAAGTCTTTGTAAGAGGTAAGCAGTTAACAAAACGTATGGAACAATGGATACTCTGTTATTGTCATGTCAATAAACATTTAAGTTTTTTTGTAAAGACAAAATCCAACCATAAACCAGCTTTTGCTGGAGAATACAAAGTTTTCTCTCCTCTTAACTTACTGTAAACAGTATATTTGAATTTTTGGCCTGTTGGCTGGATAAAACAGGATATTTGTGCACATGACTCTGTCTTCAGGATGTTTTTCTTTAAATTAATCTTGAAAACAGCAAAAAAAAAAAAAAATTGTTTTTGCTTTGGATGGAAAGGCTGGATGGCTAATCGTATCTCCCAGATCTTCAAAGTTTAACTCCCGAATAACTTTGAATCAATTCCTGACAAGAGTATTAAAATCATCCTCTTTCTATAGTTTGCCTCTTTAGATTTCGAGCTGTGAAATTTGTATTGTAGATAAACTGACCCAAAACCTGCCTGAGTGAAGGTCATTAGAGTAATGCAGGTCATGACAACAGACAACAGCCAGACGAGCAGACGGACGAGTCTGCAGACTAAACAGCCGCCGTCTGATGTCTGACCTAAATCACGAGTCCAAAAACTGTGACACAAAAATGCACATTTTTGTTAGAGCTCTAATTAGACTTCTGCACCTGAAATATCCTCATTTATACTGAGCTCCACGTCCATCTTCAAACTCGGGGTTCTAGTTATGTTACGGCACCACTCATAAAGCATAAACTCTATATAACCATATAAAGAACACAGTAGGGTAGAAAAGTGCTACATAAGAATCATTCACTTTACTGTTATCATTCATAAAGACAAACTGATTAATTTTGACTCTGCTGCTAATTAGCTATTGAGTGTTAAGTGTCACAATTAATTTCTGACAAAAGCAGAGATGTGATGTACATAAAACTACGTTTAATTATGTAACGTCCTCCTCCTGAACATCCTAAAGGGCTTTTCCTGGTACCGTGGCAGTAAAACGCCCACCCTCCTCCCACTTTCCACTTTCTCTCTTTCCAGACTCTGATGCTAGAGGAATCAATTAAGAGTGGAGATCTCCCTGTATTGAAACATCAGTTGTTAATCTCCAAGGTTGTGTCACTAGTGTGGTATTTTATAATTTTGTCTACATTGCAGTTTTTTTTTTAATCCAAAGGTTCTGAAGGTGTATTTTTAGGCGGCAATATGGGAATGTTTACCATGAATGATCCCACTTTTCCTGCTATTTGAGCTAATATGTTTAATCCTAATGTGGTAGTTGCCTGGAGATACAAAACTCACTGCAACAGTCCTTGCTCAAGCTGCCACTTCTTTTAGCTTCTTACTTAGTTTTTGGGAAATATGCCATTCCTAGGTGATGGCCTTCATGCACCTTCAGGCAGTAGTGGAACAAATCCATTAAAGGCTCATCTTCTACGGTAATCATCATTAGACGATTAAATGTTCTGAAAATGCATCAAACAGAAGATTTCATGTGAACTGTGCTTTAAAAAACACTTTTGTCTTGCTTTATGCCACAGATTAATGTCTTTTGCACATATTTCCATCCGGAGGTTTTTCTGCTGTCCAAAATCAATGGCCCAAGATCTTTTTTTTTTTTTTTTTCTGGGTGGAGGTCAAAGTACTGTCAGTGGGCCGATAAAGGAAACACCACTGCACTGAACTGGTCAAAGTTAGCAGGGGAAAAATTAATGTGGAAACTGGAAGAGTGTCATGGTGTGATCACAGGCAGAAGAAGGATCAATCACAGCCAAACCACTGAGAGCATCCTCTACGCCCAAAACAAATGGGTTTTGAATCACCGCTATCTGACTGAGTGAACCGGGCTCCAGTCACAGACTCCACTTTCCTCTGGCCACAGTGAACATCCCCACTGCCAGAGCATGGAGCTCGCTCCATGAGGTCATAGAAATAATGTCCATAACCCCTTCCTAAATACCCTGATAATACAAAAGGAGAAAAGTGCAGCTTCCTACTGGAAAGTAACTGTCACTCAGATACTGTTGTTGTTGTTCTGGGTTTGAATTCAGTGCCCAACCTGGTCCTTTCTGCATGGACATCTTGGGTTCAGCACGGTCTACTACTTTGTAGCAAATTTTTCCCAGTGACAGCCAGAAATGTACAGTAACTAACTACCTGATTGCGGAGGTCTCCTGTTTTCCATAGTGAGTATCGGTTTTTGGGGGGTCACTGGCTGGTCTCTAGGCCTCCATTACTGGGGTTTTAGCAATAAGTGATTGCCAGCAACAACTCGCTAACGGTTTGGGGAATACCACTTTGTCTCTCGTGGCCCTGGATTGGCAGGGGATTGCCAACCAGCCTTAAGGTCTAGTGTGACACGAGCTTAGGTTAACTGATTGGCTGTAATTAGGTGAAAGAGTGAATCAGAGTATAAATGAGTGTCTTTGTGTTAACCCTGTGATGGACTGGTGACGTGTCTAGGGTCATCCCTGCATTAGTTCGGCAATTAAAGAAAATAATGGACATCTATAGTCCATACCCCTGGCACAATAAAGGTAACATGTGTGTATATGTTAGTTTATGCATGTTAGTTATGCTGCAATAGGCCTGGGCTGCTTCCCATGATGTACTGAGCATATCTTCTTCACTCACATACTTTCATTGTCTGTTCACCTTTGCATTTAAACATCAGTTATTATCAGTATCTGGCTAAGTGAGTCCTACTCCCTACGCCCAACCACTGTAACAGCTGAAGGCAAAAAGATGGAGTTTTTCCTTCCCACTGTCCCCAAGACTGTTCTCACACAATCACCTGATTGTTGAGGTTTTTATCTTACATAAAAAAAAGTGCTTTAAGGTGACATTTGTTGTGATTTGGTGCTGTATAAATAAAGCTGATTTGAACTGAAAATTATAGCGAAATTGCTGAAAAAATAAAAATAAAACAAGGTAAACATCTTATTGGCCACGTACATGAATTGTGAAAATGCACACGCTTGTCACGCTAACAACAATATTAAACAAGCAGACAAGGCAAATTAAGATACTTACATCTTGTTATATGTGGTCAGCTAATAAACATAATTAGTGCATTATTAATTTGACATTTCTTAAGGTGAGGTAAATGTCAGAGTGAATTTGACCATAACAGGATGCGTCAGGCTATGAAAAGACTTTTTAATCAGGGCTCAATGTGTTTTTAAGTGATTCAAGATACTAAGAAAACAAACGTCTTGCAGTCATGCAGGGAACGTACTGTACGCTAAATTGAGATTGCTTTGTTTCTCCAGGAAATGAGTGACAGTCGTCGGATTATCCTTAGCGACGACTACAGTGACATTCAGACAGGCCTCGCAGGTCCCTGTGAGACGTTGACTGACTAGGTTGGGCTATTTTCGCCACAACCACTTTGCCTTATTCTGTGTACAAAACACGACATCACACAGAACAAGCGCTTTCAACCAAATCCTGACCTTTGGCATGAAGTTTCCACTGCACTCAGAGCTGTGATACTTTATATTCCTGAGCTTTATGTCATTATCTTTTGCAAACATGTTTTTGAAAGCATCCTTTTGTGTTCTAAATTTAGACTAAATGTCTAGGAATCAAAGGATGAACTCTGGAAACAACTTGGGCAATCGGCTTGTTTCCTCTCTTGCTCGGGGCACTTACAACTCCATTACATGCTCACTTACTGCAAATGACACTGTGTCACCCATTTGTGGTTCACTGAAACAGAACCGTGTATACGGGTGGCTAGCTCAACTCTACCCCGGAGCTTTCTGCCACCTCCAGTGACCTTCAAAGCCTCCAGTCTTTTGGGAGTATTTCCATCCTAACCAATCCCTCTGGACTTGCATTCAGTTGTCATTGAGCCTTGCTTCAGGAGCTTTCGTGCCATAAGTTTTTAAATGCACGATAAAGGATGCTGATCATTTAAAGCACTCCTGAAGGTTAATGGTTTATTCGTGCTTCAAATACCACGTGAACAAAACACGTGTTTGGATTTGTTTTCTTTAGAAATACATTAAATCTTCTTTATATTTCAGAATATTTCCACTATTTTAATAAGTTTCAACCACCCTATTATACTGTCATTGTTCAGGACTTTCCTTTTTAAAATTGTACACCTGGATAATTAAATTTAAATGTGCCAGGTGACTTTTAAATTTTGCTACAACTGCACGATCTTTCCCCCGGACCGGCGTGACCTTTGCCGTCTCCATTCTTGCTTGTTTGGATGTTCAATAGACACATATTTATGAAACAGTCGGCGCTGCTGTCGTGAGCCGTGACACCTCTTACATTCGCCTCATCTCTTTACTTTTGAAATGAATTTGCTGCATGTGCATTGCTTAAAACACATGTGATGTTAAAAGTAACCCTGCAGGCGAAATCAGATTTCCTTGTGAAACATGAGCACAAGCATTACTTATCAACTTGAGCACATCTCGCAATGTGCTTTGTTTTTTGTTTAACCACCTTGGCGTCGTGTTCCTGCGCTTAATACTGTAGCTCAGATTACTAATTGTTCTGCGTACTTCTTGCAGAAGAAGTTATTCATCTCATTATAAGAGCCTCAGGCAACCAATATGTAACACCAGTTCTTTTATAGTATACAGTATGCAAGTAGCTAAATGAGCAAGGACGTTTTACCATTTTTATCTAGTACTTTAAAAACTTTTATTCTTTGAAGTCTCTAAATCCATATTTAATGTCAGTTCCACCAGACCTGCAGATCACTTCCACTTTTATTTTTGACACTCTGACACTGAAATTTCTGATAAGCAAAAGAGTAAAAACATAAAGACTTGACAGATCAGTTCTTACCTTTCTGTGAAGTGAAACGCTGATCCGGGTGCAGGACCGTCTGTGCCGAGCAGCCACCTGCTGGAATGAACCAGGCCGCTCGCCACTGTAAAACACAAAGATTAACACCTCCCTTTAGCATCTGGTGATGTCACACAGGCAGGTGAGCGTTTGTAATTTCGAAGGTGTGTCTATACGGGGCAAGATGGGCAGGAGTGCGTACATGTAGATTTGGCTCGGGTTTCGTGTAGTTGCAGATCAGTTAATACAATCTATACAGTTGAGTGCAAAAGTCTTTGAGCCACAACTTATTTGTTTTGTTTCATTCTGTCAAGATGATCCCACACTGCTTTAATACTGCTGTGGAGAGAGCAATGACTGATAAGTGTTCCATTATGTGGTTTTCATGTTTTTATTACATTAGCAGTAAGTTTGCAATTATTGGCATGTTAAAAAATTAAGTCACTGATAATCAGACGATCTGCTGGTTAATACCGCCGGCAGAAACAGTGATGATTCTAAAAATGTTACAACAGCCGGCAAAATGTTGCCCTAAATGTTTCCAAGGACGAGCTTTGTTGGAGATTTGGTTGCAGAGTTTGCACGTCGCTTTCTTCATGCCATCATTTACCATCTCTAAAAACTTTTAGGCTTTTGATTTCAACACTCATCATAAATTTATGTCTTAATTATGCTTCAGGTGGAGTCTCTGTCTGAGTGACAGCGTGAGACCTCTACCTGTGAGGGTTGACATTCCCTCGCAACTTTCCTTAGTTGACGAGGAATCGGTTCATTAGGTGGCAGCCTGTGAATGCCTTTGGGTTTATGACCAATGGCTGGACAAAACAAAGCCCGATGACCCTTCAGTGTGGCATTTGCAGCGCAAGCATTATGTCATCGTTCACACAACTCCGCCATTTATATCCAACTTCTGGCACGTTCAGTATTCAGAGTGGAAGAAGTGGGATTGGTCCATTCCTAAAGACTTGTCAAGCCTGCGATGTACTTTTTTTTACCTTTGACCGTGCACGAAAAAAAACAACGTTTAGCTCGCCTGCATTTACAAGTTAACAAGTGGTGAACGCCGTGCTTTCTTTGTGCCTCTCTTTTGGAAAGTCCTAGTGTAAATTCCCTTAAACCCCGCCTGAAAATCTTGATAGCGCTCAACTCAAACATCTAATCTCTTACTTAATAACTGCTCTGCTGTTTCTCCAGGACCAAACGCCTGACTCAGGTTTCAAACAGCCTGTGTGTGGTGGTGGAGAAAACATTCATAAATCTTACTTTGATAGTACATGCAATCCTTCTTATTCAGCTACAAACAAACCTAAGACGATGGACATTAGAGCCTGCTGTTAGCTCAATAACACACTTAAGTGTTTACAGAATGAATAGTGGCAAGCAGATACCACAAATGGCTGAAAGAGAGATTTGTGCCCGTAAGTATACCTGTCATTACAGCTGGCCTCGTGTTCTGTGTAGATGCTGGACGCTCATATTAAATGTTTTAAATAGTGAGGTCAGCGCATGTGTACGTAATCCCTATGAGCCAAAAGCTCAGGCTTCACACGGCTCCAAACAAAAGGTGAACGTAGCCAAAGCGTTACTGCTCACTGGCTTCTGGACTTCATTTTGAAGCTTTGCTGGTGCCATGTTTTTTTTCAATCGGAGTCACAAGTGGCCATATTTGGACAAGAGAGCCGGGTGCCATGTTACCAACTAACTGCCCGGCTAGATTAGAAAGATGCCTCCATTAAATTTACACGTGATGCACGGACACAGATACCTGCTCGTTAGTCTTAAGGAACAGGTTAGAAAAATCTTTCTGTACTGCACAGCAGCTCATCTTATTTATCAGATACTTCAAACACAGTGAAAAGGTCCATTTCTGGGAATTGGCGAAAGTGAGGCCCAACCGAGAGCCATCAGCTACAGTTTCTTATGTCAGCACACATGTCACCTAACATTAGGCCAGCCTCCAAACAGCTGAGCTACAACATTCATCCATCACACAGCTGAATAGTTTTTTTCTATTCTTGGCTCTTTATGATGTCAGTGAGGGCAGATATCTCGCTGCTATCAAAGCCTAAAGCCTAGTGCACACCCCAGCATAAGGTAAATGAGGATTACTTTGAATTGTGAGTCTAGTATTTAAAAACTAGCTGGAAGTAAGCTCTAAGTATGAAGTACTCTTCATGTAGTAAAAAAAAAAAATTATGTTAACATCTATTTATTCTATTCTATCCCCACTAACTGCATGTCTTTGGACTGTGGGAGGAAGCCGGAGTACCCGGAGAGATCCCACGCAAACACGGGGAGAACATGCAAACTCCACACAGAAAGACCCCGGCCTGATGATGGAATTGAACTCAGGACCTTCTTGCTGTGCAGCAGCAGTGCTAACCATGTGCCACCGTGCTGCCCTTTGTGGGGATAGGTTAATTGATCAATCCAAATTGCCCATAGGTGTGAATGTGAGAGCGAATGGTTGTTTGTCTCTATGTGTTAGCCCTGCGACAGACTGGCGACCTGTCCAGGGTGTACCTTGCCTCTCGCCCTATGACAGCTGGGATATGCTCCAGCACCCCCCGCCCCCCTGAAAAGGATAAGCGGAAGTGAATGGATGGATGGATGATGGATGGATAAATAGATGTTATAGCAGCCTTTAGCCTCAGTGTGAGGGTAACTCATTGAGTTTTTATATTTTTTTAACCATTTAAAAAATGATTGAATCTACTTTATCAGAGCTGCGCTAAGCTCACTGACCCCGCTCTCTCACTCAGACGCACAAACACGTCGTCTGCTGTGAATACTCCCTCATGTCTGCGTCCACTGAATCAAAACACAATGATGCGTGTGAGGAAAGCTTTCCCCTGCAGACACGAGATTTATCAACAGTTTCTTGTTTGTTTGTTTTTCAAACGGCGTATTAAAACAAATCTTTTCTAAAAAATATCTTAACCCAGAAAACTGAGTTTTACCCTGTAAAAGAACGACGGTTTCATTGCTGCGCCCAAACAACAGTAAAAAAGTGAATGAAAGAAAATCTCCAGACCAAAACCCGGTTAGTTTGTGCCACGTCTTCTGAATCCTTGTGTGGATTTTTCTGCTCTTTTGAAGAGGAAAATGTGCTTGCATAGGTTGTTTATGATGGTAGAAAACATTTCGCTGGACTTTGTGGTTCATTTGGTTGTGAGCTTAACCCTGTTTTGCTGTGACAGCACTATATGTTCACTGGCTTTTCCTGCAGGAAAACACATTAATGCAAGTTATTTGACACCTTAGCAAAATCTGCAGACTCAGAAGGCAAAGTACATGAAATGACTCAGTGCTTTTATTTTTCTGTTGGGGCACAGTGGGGGGTCCTCACATTAAATTCCTCTGGGTGTCTAAGAGTATGTCTGCAAGAGAACGCCAGTTTTTCTGTTTATGAACCTGACTGCATTTTTTAAAAGTGAACACATTTGAGTGTGTGTGTGTGTGTGTGTTCCTTTGTGTCTGCGTGCATGCTAATGTTACGTGTGCATGAAGTTGGTGGGTTAACAGGGGTCTCAGCAAAACGCAGACCCATAACAAATCACCTCATTTCCAGGAAAAAGAAATAATTTGTTCCCAATAAAAATGATCCACAAAAATACATGAGAACAGTGTGCGCGGGGCTCTGATCAAACGTCCGCTTGCAAAGCCAAGGCACAAAATTAAAGAGGCCAGAAAGATTTCAGGGTGTGAAATGCAGACACTGGCTGCTTTCTGAGCAGAGATGCTTCCAAAGAAATTCTAGAAAAAAAGGAAGATATTTTTAAATTCTAAAAGATCGTTTCTTGTGGGAGCTTTAAACAGACGCACGGACAGACGGCATCAGAGAAACGGTGAACTCGGGGTAGACATCATTGTCTGTTCAATCAAATGTTGAATTTTAAGTGAAGCTTCGGTTTTATATTGATTATTTTTTTATCTTGAATTTCACATCTAGACTAAAATATTTGCTTCTGAAATGTGTCACGTGACAAATTCTGCATTTAATATGTGATAAGCTTTTAAAGTGTGCATCAAGAGGAAAAGCTGTTTCCTTTCTCATCATTTTTGGACTTTTTTTTTTTTTTTCCTTTTATGGGATGTGCCTCTGGGTGTCCACTCAGGAAGTCCTGATGGTAAATCCGGCCGTGTCCCAATCCCACATTTGTTTCCTCTGTGTGCATGTCTATGTTTGCGTGTGTGTATCTCATGAGCATCTGTGCAGCGTGTGTGTGTGTGTGTGAAAGATTGCATGCATGTAGCGTGTATATAAGCATTTGTGAGGCTGTGTAGTTGGCATGAAATGATTCAGAGTGTATTTTCTTCTAAAAGGCAGAATAAGCAAACAAACAGCTTAGCAGTAGGAAGCTGTTTAACAGCTGCTGAGGGTTAGTTCACTGCGGTTCAGTGATAATGACTGTTCGAGCAGGAGCCGCTGCGCTGGACATCCTGCTCCGGTTTCACCGTGATTACACGGGCCTGTCGTTCATGTTCGTTACATGACTTTGACGGAGAACGCGACCTCTTTTCTTTTCTCAGGTGGAGAATTTATCCACCTTGTACAGAAGCACAGACCATTAATAAACATTGGTCCTCCTGGGACCTGGCGTCCACATATGTGGACATCACATTTGGGGTTGTCTACACTAAAATACAAACTTTTGCTCTACGAGGACCTGATATCCACTCACGAGGACATTATACTGCCACTGTTCTATCGACATGTGCGGATCTCATTTTTTTTCCAGAAACCAAAATCATGTATTTCTTTGTTTTTACATTCATCAGGTCCCAATCAGCACAAAAAGCAAAGAGAAATTAAAAATACAAGCCATGAATGAGTTCGGGACTTAGGACGTTAAATCAGTATGACAACTTTAAAAATCTCAAATGTTTTTTTAGTAAGTCAAAAAGTCCACGCTTGAAGTGCTCTGACGAGCCACCACCATGGATTTATCATAGGACTGGAAACGAGATTTTTATAAACGGACTCATTCACCTGAGGGAAGGCTGCTAAGTGACGCAGAAAAGCACCAGAGAAAGTTTATCCAGCCTCCAGCACGGGGCCCCCGAGTGTGCCAACGTAAAAGATGCAGCCGGTGTCCTTATCAGGTGAACCAGAGCCAACTGAAGCCATTAGCTTTCTGCACCCTAAGACTGACAACACGAGGAAGGAGAACATCAGAAGTGTGCTGAAAAGTTTTCACATTCTTTGAGAGGAAGTACGTTTACATCTGGGACGGCTGAGGATGGTTTTCCCTCCGTTATTAGCAGCTGGGGCTTTGGATAAGCTGGAGGCCTTGGGTCAAGTTGGAGAATAAACTTTTTAGGCAACATTGCTTCCTTCAGCAGCTTCCTGCTGAAGTTTTAACCAGTAGACATTGAGCATCTTTTTATCTAATTTTCCTAATTATTTGTTTTAAAAAATAGTCTAAAAGGACAATAATGTATCAAATCTTTAATACAATGTTTAAACCCTTTTCAAATCCTTGAACTGAAGTTTGTTTGTTTTTGTTTTTGTTTTTTCTTGTTGCTCTTTCAGTGACCATTGCTTTGCTGTGCAATCTTATAATTGCTTGCAGATCGAGGAATTGCTCAGTTTTCCTTGGTAACAGAGCAAAAATGAAATGAACACCAGATAGCTTGAGTAGTTCCTCCACAACAACATTAATTCTCTAACTGTGATGACCACTGGACCCAAAATATAGAGTGAAAGCTGAATGAATGCAATATTTATGAGTAATGTAAACAAGAGTTTGCTGATGCAGTTCCTCACACGTTAATCGTTGAAAAAAATGTGAGCATGGTGTGAAGATTTTTCAGCATCTAAAGTCGGGCGTGCATAGGAAACATTGGTGAGTCACTGCAGCATCATTTTAAGCTGGAGTCAGTTTTGCTTGAAGACAAAAGTCGAGTAAGACACGCTGCTCTGCTTAGTCCTGCTCTGAGGGCAGCTGTGGAGCGAGTTGCTGTGTTCGTGTGTGACCAGGCCTTCTTTGGATTACAGATGATTTACGTTAGCCCTTATTACTCGACTGTATAGGAAACAGCTGAAATTTCAAAATGTTTTTGCACTTAGATAGTTACACACAGACACACGCTCATTTACCGACCAAAGAAAAAGAAAGAAAAAAAAAAAAGCGCTAAATCGTCAGGAGGGAATTTTGGGCTGAGCTCACTGGCCGGGGATCCGTGAGGTTCCAGTAATTTCACTGTGTCTCCTGTTTCATTCAGAAGCAACTGTTATGTGCTGCATGTGTGAGTTTCATAAGCATTCTTATGTCATGGCTCATGAGGCTGTGATGTGACACTAATCTAGCCCAGCACCAGCAGGGGAAACAGCTACTTTATACTGGCTCTCAACCACAGCGGACCATTTGGCGAACTTTGTAGGTTTCCATTTTCACTATTTATTGTTCCTTCACTGTTGTGCAGCTCTTTCTCGTGTCTTTCTTTTTAAATTTTTTCTTAACTACATTAAACAAAGGAAGAAAACATTTTGTTATCACAGCCAGCTGTGACCCCATTTGGGACTTTCTTACACCCAAATGCAAGCAGATTTAATCTGTGCTGAAAGCAAGCCCCTGATTTGAACATTATGTTCACCTGTATCAGGGCGGACTTTCAGACTTATTTCAGTCACAAAAGAAAATGACCAGACACCAGAAGTAGATGAGCATTAGATTTATAGGTTTGCCAGTTAAAATTGAGCCACACTTAACCTCTGCAGTGATTAAAATTGCATCACAAATACACAACAAGCATGAACCAAAGACAACATGACTGCATTAATAATGCTGCCCACAGTGCAATGGGCCACCTGCACCTGAATATCAATCTTCAGCATCTTTACCTTCTAACATGCCACTGCGTGGTGGTTTGTTCTGTTTTATTAACCAGCACAGAAGACAATTTTGAAATCACTGCACATCACGTTAAAAGCAATTATTATTGAGGGCTTGTATATGAAAACATGTGTTTTTTTTAACATATGTAAAACACAGGTTGGCGGTTCAACTCCCTATTGTGACCTCATAAGTCTTTAACCCTTTAAGACCTACCATAGAGCCAAGTGCGCCAGGGATCATCTTTATATTTATACATGCTGTAGTGCCATTATCGGGAGTATTTCAAGTTGTTATACATCAGAACAACTGCTATGTCCCAAATTTTAATAATATGAATTCATTAAGTCCATAGTAACTACAAAAAAAAAAAGTGCAATAAAGTACAAAAAAAATTAAATTGATTTTTACATTTTTTTTTGTTTGTTTGTCTTTAAAGATATTTCTAGTTATACAAATTTCAAAGGTTTATCTCTCAAAACTGTAATTACAAATAAAGTTGCACAAAATAGTTTCTAACCACAGGAAATTTATTTTTGGTGCCTTCATAGTTTTATTTTTAAGATACACGAATTTTTATATACCGTAGGAAAAATAAAAATAATGCAAATATGCAAAAAAAACAGCATCAAAATAAACTATTTCCAACAGTGTAATTTCAGTTCTAAGCTTCCCAGAAACTAAACAGTAAAGCATAAAGTCAAACATGACTTTTAAAAACACCAGGATAGGCTTGTAGGGAAAAAATACGTTTCCCACGAAATATGACGTCACTTCCAGTTTTGGCAGGTAATGGCGGACATGCGATAGTTTGGCGTCTATTACAACGTAGCAAGTGCTATGAACAGCTGATCGGATCGAGAAAGCGTGTTTCTGGAAAATTATGCTGTGGAAGGAAACCATGACCGAGGACAAGCTGAATGCATAAGATGTAAGTACAGTTCCTCCGATTTCATATGCAAAATAATTATTGTGCTAGCTTATGTGGTTGCAGTGCTGCCGGGATTTAAAAATAGTTACGCAAAACGGAGCGTTCCTGCTCCGATCGGCCTTAAAGGGTTGATTCTAAATTAAGTTTCTTTACCTTTTTTTTGCTTCCCACATCTGAACTAAATCTCTTATTTCAACACGCTTTCTTTTATTTCCTGGACTGGGATTTTTAGTCCTGTGACATTTAGCTCTATTGTGTAGTGCAGGGGTTATACATTGGCCTTACAAGTAAACCATAAAATTTAGATCCTTGGTTTGGTTCAAGGTTGAGAGATAATTTCTTTGGGGAAGTGTCAGGAAGGAAATCTTGTGCAAAACATCTTGTCACGGCTGTGATGGCAGACGTGTGGGGATCCCTCGGACCCTCCAGCAAAGACTGAAGACGGCTGATCGAGCCCCTCAGGAGGCAGATGGCTGGATGGGCCTCTCTGACCCTCCAGCGGAGGCAGACTGCAGACACAAGGGAATGCTGGCTGGGCTCTGCAGAACCCCAGCTGATGAGGCAGAGATGAGCCTCCAGCAGGAGCACATGCATGGCCAGAAGGCGTGGGGGCCCCTTGCTGTATGGGTAGCTAAATAGGGGGTTTGAGCAGCAGACTGAACTGGAGACTGAGCCAAGGGCGACAGAGCTGTGACCAGAGACTGAGCAAGTGACCAGAGTGATGGTTGTGGTGGGAGTGGAGCAGGTATTGGTGTAGCTGACTGAGCTACAGGCTGGGCAATACATGGTTTAACCAGCTCAGCAGAAACTGTCATTTTTAGATTAGTTTTCCGCTCAGAGTGAACAGGTGCGGTAGAAAAACCATTGTTGTTGTTATCCTCTGCCACAAAAAGACACAGCCTCAGAATAAACGGTCCCAAAGTCCAAAACGACATTCACCACAGCCGGCTGCTCTGAAATCCCAAGATCCGGCTGTGGCGGGGGGCGTCAGTGGTGTGAGCGCCGCTTCCTTTCCTAAGGCGGGCTGACGGGCCAGGTAAAACTACCTGGCAGCGAATCCTCCGCCGGGCTGTGTGGGGTTGTGATGAGAGAGGACCCAAACGCAGGCACTGACTTTGATGAGATAAGTGAGGGGGTTTTTTTATAAGTGGAGAATCTACAGACAAAAGCGGAGGTGGCGAGCACAGGAACTAAGAAATAACCTAAACTGAAAAAATCTAACAAATGAAACTGAAGCCAAAACTTACGGCATGACATGCAGAGGAACACAGGAAGAAACGTGGAGGAAACACAACAACACAAACGACCCAGCAGAAGGGAAACACAGGTCTTATGCACACACAGGAGCAATCAGGGAAAGGGAGACAGGAGGAAAACACAGTCAGAACTGACAAGACAAGGGGAAGCAAAACCAGATACACTGCACACATGACAGGGACTATCAAAGTAAAACAGGAAATACAACAGGTATGCACAGACACAAGCTTAACAAAAGACATCAGACATGGCAACAGGGAGGGGACACGTGGGCAGACACAAAACAGGAAGCACAAAACCAAAACCCTAAGAACTAAAAAGTCTAAATCCAAATATATAGACAGAATACAGTAGAACACGAGATGGTAATAATAAACCCAAAACGCTGGGTCAAATGAACCAGGACCATGACTTGTCTGCCTTATCAGTCAGTGGTTGCCTGCTGCTCAATTAAATTATTAGGGGTTATATTAATTATAAATCCAGATATTTTGTTTGTAATATCCTGGCAATCTGAGGAAGTCTTAGCATCATCATCCATGAGTCTTTTTGCAATAGGGAGACTTGACTTCACTGGTTGTATTCCTAAATAAAAGTAATATTCCCAAAAGCCTGTGTCACTTTGCAGTTGGATTCACAACCTTCAGCAACTATGTCACTATTTGTGGAGGAATTTTTTAAAGTTCTTTTTCAAATCTTTGATTTTTTCCTTCTGGACTTGGAATAATGTATGTGAACTTGTGTTTGTGTATGTATATGACAACAGACAAGGTATCTATCACAGTTAATTGCAACGTTATCACAAATTGCATGTAATTGCCAACTTGACCCATTTCACTCACAGACTGATAACAGACGGATTCCATTTCATTGCCATTTTATGGTTAATCTGATGCACCAAAGTCACTTTGAAGACAGCAAGTGGTAGCCTCTAGTTAACCATTAGTTTAGTTACTACTGTTAAAAGCTCTATTTAGCACTCAGCTAATAAAAGAGACAGGGTCAGCAGACAGTTAAACATATGTTTAACTGTCTGCTGACCCTGTCTCTTTTATTAGCTCTTTAAACTCCAACAATTTAGGTTAAAATGTAAATAGATGCCACTGCCAAGGTTCAGTAGGCTTCAGGTAACACATGACGGATTTTTAGGCTAATAGTTAGGCTAACACACCTCTCATTTTTTCTTTCCTCACAAAGCCAATAGATCCTCGACTACTTTTAAGTGTCTCCTAGCACAATGCTTAGCATATTTTGGTTCCTGCAACACAGAGACACTTCCCTTGTCCTTTTGGAAATCTTATTTGTCCTATTTCTGTTTAATTTTTTTTCTGTTTAAGTTTTGTGTGCTTTTGCAGTGTTTTTCTTATTGCTGGTGTTTTCTTAAGTCTCAGTCTGTTTGGCCTCTCAGGGCCATCGTAATTTACACCATTGATCCATGCTCTCAAACGCTAACATAGATGTAACTCCGTCTGTGTAGCTGGATTCAAAAAAATATGTGCTTAAAGTTATGTGTTAAATACACATGCCATCTTGTGCCAGTATAGAACATGACATCATCAGGTGCATTGGTTGGTTGTGGTCAAAAGACTTACATTAGTTTATGTTCGCTAGTAATAGCAGAACCAATAACTCGAGGGAAAACAGGGGGACTTAAACCGAGGTTATATTGTCCATCTCTTACTCTCGGTCTGTTAGGGAGCAAACTTTCTCCTAAATTATAAAAAGAAATGTATTTCTGAAATTTTATTCTGATAACAATTAAATGAGAAAAAATTCAAATTTCTTTGGCAACACTGCTCTGTTGCAAGATTATCCTAGCACAGTGGTGGGAGATAAACCAAACTTGCTGGAGCTAACGTGGACAAACACGGCATAACATGCAAGTTCAACACATGCAGTAAGAGCCCTCTAGCTATAAGGCAAAATTGCCAAGAACTGTGCCTGCATGCAGCCAAAGCGAAGGCTGTCATGACGGGTCAAGATTTCTTTGACCACAAATAGAAACCAGAAAGCTTCCATTAGCAAAATCAGGTCCCTTTCCTAAAGACTCTGCATATTCATGTGCTGATATAGGTTTATAGAGTTTAAGCCAATCAGCTTTTTTAAACAACTTTTTTGTTAACCTGGGCAGGTATAATGCTACCTTAAATATTTTCCCCCTCAAAGTGGAGACTATTAACTGCTTTTCACTGAAGCAGATTCGGAGCCTATTCTAGAAATGGTTCCACGCATTTCCATTGCATAACAACTGGCGCTGGTGCAAATAACCTGGCAATTGCACACCACAAAACTGTTAGGCCCTCAGTTAGAACCACTGTCGTCTGTGGTTTTGGGAGGTGCTATCCCATGAAATCTACTAAAGATTCATAGATACTGTCTGCAGATTTGGTACATCATGTTTTCTTCCTATGTATATGGTCCTTTTATCTACATTACAATAAATAGTGTTGGGTTCTTAAACACGTGGAAATAAACCTGTAGGCTGAACTAAGGCAGAGGGTAGAAAGATCAACAGCATCTTTGTAAGTCTGACATCCTCGGTGCTCAAAGCCAGATACCAAAAATGACTGCATAAAGCAAATTAAGTAAATGACACTTTTCATCATGTTTAGCATCCAAGTGCTTTGGCTATGTGAACTTTAAACACTTCCAAACTTTCAGTTCTTTGACTTGCATAAATAATATGGATAAAATACTGTGTCATTGTTACCACTGACAAGCCTTTAATGAAATGAGTGTAATCACTCACCCACTTTTTCACAAATTATTACTTTCCTGCACCAAAAACTAAAGGGAAGAGTAGAACAGTATGGTATATGGTATACTATGGATCCACAGCAATTCAGGCTTAAACAATGTAATCCCCGTTTCTGTCCATTTCATCACAGAATATGTAGACGTTAATCAAATAGGCTCAATTCGCACAATGTTAAACGATTACAATCTCTTTAAGCCTATTCGGATTTAATCACAGATTAAATGCTTTATAAAACTTTGTTTTATGGTGCCCTTTTTAGAGTTTGGATCTATAAAATTAAGGTGTCTGAAACAGACAAAAACACTTGCCTTAATCTATTTGTTTACTGGCCATTATATAAGCTGTGTAAACAGCCTCTTAGGTACCTCAATAAAAGCATGTCTGTGTTCACTCAGCTAGTATGCTAATGTCTGAGGGGCCCCGTTTGGAGCTACCACTGTACCTTCCTGTCTTCATTGCTAACTTAGTTTTGTTTCTTTTGTAACGTATCTGTTCCCTTTCTTGCACAACTATGTCATTACTTTTCAAGTTCAAGAAATCTGATCGTTGATTTAACATCCAGTCTTTAACTTGCCAAACTCTCTTTTTTTCTGTAACGGACAAAATGATTCAACCTCTCAGAATCTCTTGGAAATATCTTTGTTGAAACAATCTCATTCCAACTGCACTAAAAATATAATCGACTTCAAGAGTTGTCTTGCGGTCTTGGGCTCACAAGTTGGGTTTGAATATCAGGTCCAAAGTTTCCAATCAGATTGACAGCATTCTGCAGGGCGATTGTTCAGATCTTAGCATGAGGTCGAAATTCAATGATATGACTACAGCTTGCTTATTTAGCGTAATTCAACCACAATCTCCATCAAGAAAGTCTTGGCTCTATTTTCCTTCAACCTCTGTTCTGGGGTAAAAATAGCCTTTAACACAGGCGAAGAGTTCAGAGTCAGGAAAACGACCTTGTTTAGAAAGCTTAATGAGAACTGAAGCTCACTCACAAACTGATGCTCACAAATCAAAACAGTGGACCACAAATTCACATCCTTATCGCTTGGTGCTAAAGTCACTTACTTTTGTTGATGGACTCAAGTCTAGAAGTAGAACGTCCAGTGAGGCTTATATGAGGCGTTCTGATCTTGGTTTCCCCCCAGATGTTTTTCTTCATATTTTACTATTTGACTAACTAAAAAAAATAAGACGTTGCAGCAGAAAAGCTCCTCACAAAGGTTGAAGTTCATTTGTGTTGGGTTGACGTCTGTGCTCAAGACTCTCATTGTACATTAAACACCTTCCTGGAATGTCTTACCTGATGGCATGTGGAGGACAAAGTCCCATCTGAGTGTTTTGTAATCTGTAAACTGAAGCGAGTTTGCGGGAGGTACTGGGGGCTAAAAACCATCACAAAATGAAAAAATAAACTTCAGAAAATGTTTGTTTTACAACAGTGCTTTGGTAGAAGTAGTCGTCTCCAAGAGTTCAAAATTGTTATGAGAAAACAATATGAGACATTTTTCATACTAAGTGGAATGTGTAAGAGGATGCTACTTATCCACTTGTTAAAACGTTTGCATAATCACCAAGTTAGGTAAATATACCCATCCCACAGTGCTCCCGAAGCTACTGTTGAGCTTTACTTGGGTGAATAAAGGAAGATTCTGGGTCAATTTCCAGTAGCACCTCTATGATGCTGGTGTAAAGAAGGTTTTAACTAGTTTTAAATCAGCCCAATAGCATTCCTCTTATGATTTATGATGTAACACACTCATTTTTTTTCAGCCCTGCTGGTTGCTGCCTGGTTAACGTAGTAGATACAAGAAACATTTAAATGGTCCACTAATGTATACCTTTACTATGATAAAGATAAGAAGTACAGCTGGTTTGTCTGCTAGTCAGAAGTTTAGTGAATCAATCCCAGTTTACACCAGTTTGCATGTTCATGTGGGCGAACTATAGAAACCCTAGTTTCCATTGTACTCGTCTGAGTGTGAGAACATATATGCATATGTTAGACAAGGGCCTTTGGTATAGAAGAGCATGCTTGTATGGATGTGGTTGTACTGAAAAGTGCTATACAAGTACCAGTCCGTTTAGTATCATGTTACTAGATCATCTTTAATACTGTACAGATGACATTATTAACTTTTCTATCTATCTGCAGACATCGATCATGGATCCTTTGGTAAAAACACAGCAGTCGTGCATCCTAAATGCAAGTCCACATAGCATGAGAAAGACAAATTAAAGGTCAGGCCTTCAATTCTGCACAGCTTTGGAAAATTCTCTGGAGTTTATTTGTAGATTGAAACAGTGGAAGAGAATGACTTGTAAGTGTTTCCAGCCATTTGGGTTTTTCCATGGTTTCCACTGGCTTTTTGGTCTAGTCAGCATCTTCGGGATGTATACCTTTTTTTGGTTGTCAACCGAAGATACGTTCTGTGCTCGGTTCTCTCTCACAGGCCTTTCATTATCAGATTCTGAAACTGCAAATAAAGTCTGCTATTACTGATTGTTCCTTCTCTCAGATGGCCGCACTGATGACAAATTGAAAGAACGAGGGTAGGAAACAGATAATGGTTATTTGTTTTGGATAATGCAACAAGCAGGGGCAACATTAAAGGCAGGATTAAGGATTGCACAGTGAAGCATTGAAGCACAGTAAGATGAGAGGTGCTGTGGGACTCTAAGCATTAGGCAGCTGGATACCAAGCAAAAGAAACCCTGTGAACCCAGACACTCAAGAGTCTCGGTCAACATAAAACAGAAATAAAGGAAATATATTTTCCCCTTCTGGAAGCGCTGAAGTGGGTGTTGAGTCATTTGAGCAAAGAAAGGATGAGGAAACATTGAAAAGCTGCATCTGTGTGAATGCACATTTCACAGGGGAACAGCAATAAAGGATTTGCTGAAAGGTCTAGAGATTTATAGGCTCTGGATAACTGATCTGCATCGAGATGCTCAGCTGTAGGAAAGGAAAAAGGCAGTGCGTAGCAGCCAGTGGATGAAACCGCTGCAGCGCTGCACTGAGTCCCTTGCCAGTGTGCGGTAGTGTGGTGAGATCCATCTGGGGCCTGACCCTGGGGCAAGTGGTGAACAGAGAGGGTCACAAGACAGCTGCCTGCCAAACCAGCCCGGTACAGTACACCACAGTACAGACAAGCTGTTTCCCCTTTCTGTCACTCTTGAACTCTGATTCTTGGACATTCTCTTTCTGCCTTAAGGCTCCGCTCTGCTGCACCAAAAAAGTGACGCCATGTGTTATTTGCTGCCACTGTGTGTCACCTGGGACACCAACAGTTTTATGCTAACGAGGAGGTAGTTGAACACCTTGTACATTTTTGTCCGAAACTCGAGCTGTAACTAATTAACATAATAATCTGACAAATCTGTGCACCCATCGATCTGTTCTTTGGCTCCCCCGACCACGCCTCGGTAAGGGCGATGCCAAGTTGAAGGTAGTTTGGATGAGTGGTTCTCATAGTTCGGTAAAAGTTCTTCTCTGTTATTGGTGACGTCTGCCTGCTCCACTCTGTGTGTAGGGGGTGGGGCATACGTACACACACATTAAGGCATTCCCAAGTCTTGAAACTCTTACTGTTACTTTAATGTTTAAAACAAGTCTAAAACAGGCCTTTGAAAGGTATAAAAAAAAAGCATAAGGAGCTTTTCCAACCTTACCCTTCCAATGTCCAAATCTCAAACTGGTTCTCCTAAAGATAACTGGCCATATTTGGTTGATTGGCCGTCTTTGGCTTCTGGTTATCAGTGACACCAGACACTCTAGTTTATATGAGCAGTTTTCAGGAGAAAGCTCGAAGCCACAGTCAGTCACACACACATTCATTGAATACAGCGTTTCATGTCATTGTAGCTGCAGGAAAATGCCTTCGACTCGCCACAGTCAGCAAATATCAGAATTCCAATTTCAAATAAATTAATGTTAAAAAAAACTAATTTTCTCCGTCTGGAGAGAAAAAAAAAACTTTGTTATACATTGAATATGTTTAGAAAATTCTCCTCTCACACAGATCAAAGTTTGACTAGCTGGATGTAGATCTTTTTCAGTCTGTTCAATGCTCTCTACTGTCCTACCTGCCAACCACTAATATCCTTTAGTTACAAGGTTTATGTTCACATGGGAATGTTTAAGTAGGAGTTTGATTGATACAGTTTTTATGTAGCAGCTGGAAATTCAAACATTTATGTTTACAATGAATAACATTAGTTTTTTTTTGTTGAGCAGTCTTGGTGCTGCAGTCACATATCCAGTTGATCATGGAGAGATCCCTCAGGCAAGGTCCAGCGTCATTCTTAACGCTGCTGGTTCTTCCAGCTGGGCTACAGCCTCAACAGCATCGCACACTCTGGCCCACCTGTGACAATAAACAGCTTTATTACCTCCTCCCGTCCGCTGACGCCATTTAATGCTTTCACTGGGATCATACTGCGGACAGATAAACCAGAGATATGCAACTCTCCCATGCATTTACTCCACACGACCCCCTATAGGCGAACTTCACTGACTGCTGTACCTCCACACATAAATACTCATTTGTATTTTAATGTCACCAATTTTCTTTACTCCTTTATTGTAAACACAGTCCTGAGTGATGCTATGTATCGATCTATACGTGTGATATGTCGCACTGAAATATTTTGAAAAATCTAACGTCATGATTGAGCTGCTTTTTGAAAGCATGAGTCACGTACGTGCATCACAAGCCATCTGCTTGCCTAGCACGGTGGTGTGGTGGTTAGCACGGTTGCCTCATAGCAAAACGGACTGGGATTGAAATCCAGGCTGGGCCCTTTCTGTGTGTTGTCTGCATGGGTTCTCTTGGTGGTACTTCCCTGCTTGCTCCTATTCTAATCTCAGAAAAAGAGCAAAGCTACACATGAAATGGTGATTTATTTATTTTTAAAATGTTGATGGTCCACAGAAGATACATATACCTGAAGATGTTTGTGTGGACTGATAAAAATGTTTAAAAAAAACTATTTAGGCATGTTGTATACTGTAGTTTGAGTATTCAAGATGAGAGCCAGTCCATTTAACTGACTCCACCTTGAATTTACTGCAATGATAATAACTTTTCTTTGATCAGTTTTCTAAGAAGAAAAACATTAATTGACTTTGCACTTTATATCTGAGACCCACAGACGTAGCTTAATGCTTTCTTTCACTTCGCCTGATTCAGCCACATCCAAAACTCACTATTATTTTTCTCTGTCTTTTTTTCCTCTTTTGGTTCATTCTCAGGCCAGACTGATGTGAATAAAGCAAGTGACGGGCTACAATTAAAATATGATGCATGCCACCCCGAATTATAAGTCAGCATGGCATGCAATTATAATTTAATATTATATAATTATGTTATAAATTGGTAAAACAAAAAATTGGTAGATAACCTGCTCTACTTCTGATATTATCTTATATCACCAGTAAATGTCATATTGTCCGGTTGTATTTTTTAAATCAGTATCACATACATGGTTACTGGGTGCCAGCTTTCATTTATGAGACTTCATATTACTCAGTTCCTAGTTGTGTAGAGTAACTCAGAAGTACAGTCCACTGAGGAGTAAATAACTGGTCAGACAGATTAATTGATCTCAGATGTGTGAACGGTTCCAGTCCTGGTGAGAGAGTTAATTCTTCTCCCTATTTTACAACCTCTGGCTTATTCATGCATTTCTATATTTGTGTTTTTATTTATTTATTTATTTTTTAGTGGGGCCATATTCTGGCCAGTCCTCATAATTCCCTTTAAGTCCCACAGACTCATTAAATTGATTGATTGGCTGCTCAGAGATTTGCTTTTTCCATCAATTTATTTACCTGCTTCGGAGCATATGTGAGTTTGCACTCATATGGTAACACGACCCCCCCCTTCCAGCTGAAATGTACACACCGTACGTCACCGTGGAGTCGGAGTCAATGTTCCAACTGGCCTCAGAGTGTTTTCCGAGGCAGCGTCAAAGGCGGCTCTGTAGGTTAAGGAGTGTTAAAGAGCCACACACACGGTTTTCCTAAGCTGTAAATTTTATGGATAATTTCTGATGTGGTTACAGATTTATACCCCCCCAACTAAGCAGAGCAGCTGCAGGTAATTTACTGACTCGCCAGCTTTACCCTGTTTGCTCTTCTTGTTCTTGTTCAGTTTGTGTCTCCTGACAAACATTTATCTACCGACATGGAGACACTGAAAGAGGACAAATACAATTTCAGCTGAGATGCACACATGTTAGCGCACTAAGAAAAACCTGACATGTGGTTTGAGAAACGTAGCTCTGCTGGAGTACGACAGTAATGTGGTTTAAGTGTTCAACATTCATTGAAGGTTTAATGAAACTTTTGTTAAGAGTTCCTTTAAATGTGATTATTTAAGGAACTCTGAACAAATAACAACTTTCTGAATTTATAAGAATCTAAAGTGTAAAATCCCTCAAACTGCCAATTAAAGTTTTTTTTAGCTGAGCTGATGCGAAAGTGTGCAATATTTTTTAGAAATTCTGCATGCAGTTTTTAAAAATATAAATGTAAAATTATATGAACCTACCACGTTGTCTTGAAAGAATACTGATGTTTGTGCAGTTCTGTATACAGACAGACCTCATCAGCTGTTCTCTAAAACTAAACTCAACACTCAGCGATTATTTTAGAATTACATATTTAGATAATTATAATGTATATTGCTGACAAATACAAAGAGTTGACAGTTACTGATATGACAAGAGCTCATCACACTGAATCATGATATATACATATATATATATATGACAAATGCAAATAAGGTCAGTTTCAAGACATTAGGTTTAGTTACTGGATGTCGGCACTTTCATGGACGAGGTTTTCCAGAGGCAGGATGTTTGGATTTCTTAGCCCTTCGGCCCTTTGGC
>VUQR01022942.1:0-19358 GCA_015108515.1 Hemichromis elongatus | reverse complement strand
CTTTGGCCCTTCGGCCTAGACACCAGACAAAGAACCCCTGAAACACATTTATTTCCCAACCAGTTGGCAAGTTGTTGCTGGCTGGACTGGGTAAAAGGGGGGCAAATCTAGCAGCTTACTGCGGTACTTTGAGGTTTGCGTGGAAAACGCAGACTTGTCCTCACACTCCTCCGACACGTGCCTTTACTCTCTTTCACTGACAGTTAAACTTGAAAAAGTGTGACACAAGCTGATCAACAAATCAAGAACATTCACCTTCAAAGGAAAACTTGTGCCTTACCTCTGTGACCAACACATTTAAAAATCTACAGTTCACGTTGCACTTTTCTGCAGTTTACGAGCGCTTTTGCTGGTGAAGCAGATAGACTCTAGTGTCTAAGCTCTAAAAAGCATAGAAAACATATATGTATGTTCTCCAGCTGAATTAACAGAGGCTCTCGCAGCAACAGTACAGTGTCACTCAAAAGCTGAGTTTTTTTGTTGTTTTTTTCCCAAACTGCAGTTTAACTCAAAGTACAGGTAGCAAACACTCCGTGCAAACTGCTTGTGTTCAGCTCGTGACACCCGAGTCGCGTCTCCTTCATCGGCCGATGGCCGCAGGCTGATAAATCAGCGTGTGCAGTTAGGTGCACTCAGTTCCCTTTCCCAGGCTGCACTGGGGTGAGGTCCCACCATGCGCTCATGCCCATAACTCAACTGCAGCCAAACCAACTCATTAGTGAAACAATCCTCACCACGCACTGGTGTGTATATGTGTGTGTGTCTGAATGAGTAAATGAGAAAGTGCAGGGTGAGATTTCATGTTGTTCTGGAAGATTTGTCATCACAAGCTCAGAATGCATTATATTGTTACAATATCTCTTGTATTCCAACTACCTGTAACATTTTCCGATTTGCTAATATTTTCCATGATATTTTCCCACATTCGCTCAATCACTCCCAACACATTATCCACACATTATCCAGTCATTGCTTGCAGAATATTTATTCATGTTACACAATATTCCAAATGTGTGCCCCCTATTTAATGTGCTTATTAACCTTTATAAAAACAGACATGTTACGAATGTGTGTGTACAAGCAACACCTCAAAACTGACTGTGAAGACTTTAATGAGGAAAGTTAGCAGTTCAGTGAGCTCTTTGGCAATAAGCACTGATCCATTTATGCACATTTTGCTTTTTTTTTTTTTTGTCAGAGGCAGCGAATAAATGATTAAAGCATCTGGATGTTAAAGCTCCAACATAGCGTGACAAAGTGCTCATTAGTATTCACCGGCCCATGTGATGGCATTCGCAAAAGCACAAGTTTCACAGTAACAGGCTTCCTGATGTTTGTTCTCCCACATACCAGACGGGTCTTTGAATTGGGCCATTAATGAACTGCTTCTAGGTGCTGCAGCAATTACACCTGCATTCAGATAGGGCGACCACATCATTGTGAATAACTACAGAATAATATCTCTGAACTAACAATGATGTGTTTGAATGCAACTTCCTTTTCACTGTATTCCATGCTATGTGGATACTTCCTCCTCCACCCACGCAGCAGTCCACATTGCAGCGATGCAGCAGTTAGCTTTGATGTCATCTGCTGCAAACTCAAAGGTGGTGTGTGCTACCAGGCTACCTTTTTTATATTTTCATTAATATTTAATGCAATTTTCTAGAAAATAAAATGTTTCAGATGTTAAAAAAATATGTTTATCTTAACACAATTTCATACAACATTATATTTTGTGACTGGAGAGCAGGTACACTTGACCACGTGTAGAAGGTCCTTTAAAGGGATCTTGGTGGGGAAAGCTGGAGCCTGCACATTCTTCTGGGTTTCATAACTGGCTAACTTGCAAGCATTCACAAACTCAGACAACTTATAATGTTGTTTTAAGCAGCCTACACACTGTGGTTTCAGCTGTCTAAAGTTCACGAAGTTCAATCCCCACTTTTTTATACTTGTATGATTTTAAAGTCTAGCAACTTTTATTTGGAGAGCCTTTGACATAACTTCATTTCAATTAATTTTTTGCATGGCCATAAGTACCCATCACCCAATTTTAGATATCTGACTTAGCCTTTTTATAATAAGCCCCTGGCATCTATTAAGTTGCTCAGGACTGAACTAGGGTTAGGTTAACATCTAACCAGGTACCCATCTACCCAATGCCCATTTCTAAATGGCCATAAAGCATTCAGAAATGCAAACAGAAGAATTTTACGTTCAAAATGCATTCACTTGATCAGAACGGTAGCATCTTCTTGTTTCTGAAACTAACCAAGCAGTTCCATCTTACTACAAAGCATACAGAAACTACTAGACTAAATGGGCAGTACCACACCAAACTAATGCAAGCATTAAAAACTTAATTCCTTCTTGAGGGATGGTTGGTAGCCAACAGGTTCCCAGTTTTCAAGCCTTCGTATCGTATCGTATCGTATCGTATCGTAGGGTTAAGAGTACTCGGTCATTTTAGCAGTCTTATAACTTCATTACAAGCTACACCATGTGTATGTGGCATGGATCTGATGATCTTGGGTGGGATATTTTTTCCATGATGCAACAAGCCATCACCTCATATCTTGATGACAGGTTTCCGCCAGGAATGTCGGTACACCCGTCTGGGGCTCCAATATTTATTCTTGCTTAGCATGTGACTAAAAAGCAGCCTAACCCTAAGTAGTTCACCTGCAGCCTAGTGGATGTTAAGAGGTTGGTTCAGCAGGATACTGCTATATTAACAGCCTCAGCATACTAACAATTGTTTGCTTGCATATTGACTCCTGGATTTCTTTTGACCAGATAAAAAGTTGGTTATCAACAAACTCTGGAAAATAATACCTCACCTGATAAGCAGGTAGATTTTCCATTAGAGTAAAGCATGCTTTCCAGCTTTTATTCATACACCATTTCACTAATGACTCCAACTGTTTATTCCCATGAGTTTCAGGGTTAAGAGCTTATCATTAGACGCCAGTGTCTGACATGGCCTCGGAGCTTTGCCTCTTAAGGATTTGTCCAATTTATCATCCCTAATTTCTTTTCCGAGTTTTATGGATGTGAGAGGCAGAACAGTCAGGACCTAAGCTTCGGTTTGTTCCAGTCCTCCTCTTATTAATCTGCAGCTATAAAGGCAATAGCAGAGGAAAATCAAGTTATAACAAGGGTAAAGTTCACTTTTCCTGTCCTGTCGACATGAAGAATTTACTGGTATGACTTTGAACTAACAACCAAGCAATAAATTTAACCCACTTGTACAAAGCAAAGAAATGCTTCAGGCAACAACGCGAGTGTTCGTCTCATTATGCAGTTCTTGTTATGTTGCATTTATTGTTAGGCCACGGACACGTTAATGTGTGGAATAATACTTTTCAAGGGTGCATTTTAATCCTTGCCTCCTGTTGCCGTCACTTTTGAATGATTATGTATGGTTCAGCGTATCAATCAATTCTCTCTCTCTCTCCTCCTCTCTCTCTCATACACACTCAGGGCTGGACTCAATTATTTTGCCCAGTTGGGTTGATTTTGATTGTTGAACAAGCAAATGAGACATGACATGGAAAAACATATTCCTTATTATATGAACCTGAAACTCCTTTAAGTGTGAGCTGCGCCTGCCCATTTGATTTGATGTATTTTTGGGGAAATTGATACAACCTTTTATTCTTTTAAGAGCCAATTGAGCCTCTGCTCTTGCCCCCCTTTTAATCATTGTTATGTATTTGTTGGCATGAACAGAGCTGAACAGCAAATACCTTGTTGATACGGTCACCAGACAAATAAAAGCACACTAACAGAATAAAGAAATGATTTCTGCTTATCGTTATAGTCTTCATTGGCTAGTTTCATTGATCTGCTGGGAGACTGAGCGTCACTTGCCATATAACATTTGAAAGAATTTGCAGCTGTCCGTGTGCAAATAACACAATTTCATAAGGCATAAGGGTTTTCAACTGCATTATATTCTATTGCTAGAGAGTGGACCAGGCACATGGAAGGGATACTGGTGGTGAAACATGCACCCTGTGAGTTCTTATGGAGCGCCTCATCAGGCCATCCAAACACAGTATTTTGATTCAGGTTATACAACAAACAGAGACCCTCTTTTCCTAAGCCGTCCTTTTTTTGTGTGAGCGTGATTTTGGAGATTTAAGGAGCAATTAGTATCCATTGGCATAATCGGACCAGTTTCACGCAAATGCATAACAACCAAACTAAATCAGACTAAAGAGTCCGTCTCTGATAAGCAACATCGCACTAACCCTGGCTAAAGCTTCCATTCTTGTGGGATGGATGGTCGCCAACAGATTCCCAGTCTGCAAGCGTTTACACCACCAGACAACTTGATACAGTGTCGAGGTGGCCTGGATATGCTGTAGTTTTAGCAATCTGATAAGTTCATTCCAAGCCACACTGTGTGGCGTGGATCTGATAACCTTGGGCGGGACATTTTTTCCATGATGCAACACCTTACGCGCCATCACCTCGTATCTTGATGGAGGATTTCCACCAAGTAAGTGGTTCAGCTCAGCAGTAGGTGTTCTTTCTGGAATATTCATTGATGCACTTAATTCATGTAGTGCTGTCCATGTAATATCAGGTTAAGTGCTAATTGTGTGGTCGCACCACAGAATTTACAGCAATGTACAGCTGTACACGCAGGACGAATGTGTATCTGCATCACATCTGTCTTATACAAAGACAGACAGTGATGCAGAACAGGAACTTTGTTGGGTGACCAAGCCCCCACATAGGACATACCATCGACAAATAGGGGAGTGGCTGAAATCAAGAAATCCTAAAAGATTCTAGAAAAGTCTGAGTTAAAGAAGCGCATAGTAGCCGTGATCATCGCAGCCTAAGACCAGACCCTGAGTGCCAGATTGACAGAGGCAGGAGTCTAACGTAGCTGACATGACTCAAGCTGCAACACATAGTTGCAGCAGGTAAGTTGCAAACTGGGACCTAAACAAGTAGCTGGGATAGTGTATAGGAACCTCTGCAGTCAATGAGCACTAAGAATAAATCAGAAAAGCAAGTTAATGTGAATGACAAGTAAACAATAAGGAAATGATAGAGGTGCCACCACACTGAAGGCCTGCATAATTTATTAAATAAATAATATAATAAACATTTATGTTTGCTGTTTAGGCTCATCAGCACAGCCGTTCTCCATCCTTCCACTTTGGATCCAGGATGTCTGCAACCATCTGAGGTTTTCCTGCAAGATGAATGATGACTATGATGTGTTTTTGTGTGAGAAATAAAATGAAACATTGTGTTTATGGGGTGTCGATCAATGACACTTTGTGAATACAAAGTGCACTCTTAGGAAGAAGGTGATGTGTTCTGGACTAGTGTCAAACAAAATAACCCTCAGTTCATTTTATTGCTGTTTGCGTGAGTTTTTGTATTTTGCAGCATGTAGAGCATACCTGTCTGTGAAGGTTCTCAGTCATCCAGGTCATCGTAGTCAGCATACCTGCTTACAGGAAGGAGTTTAGTTCAAACTTGCAGCGTTCACATGATTGTCAGACTGAAGTCTGATCAGATTCCCACCTTAAATCCACAATTCTGAAGATTGTTTGAAATTGGACCGGCACAGTCTCCTCCAAAGGGTGTCGGTGTGGTTCGTCCAAACACGAGTGCAAACATTGTGTTCATCTGCTCAGACAAAGCGCACCGAACTAATGAGTCGTTGATTTAAAAGCTAAAATATCTCACTCTATTCTCACAATGGGTAGTGTTAGATACTCACATGCCTTTTATCTTTTTGAGTCTGTTTTCTGCAACTATGTTAATGCATTGTGTGATTTTTTTTTTCTCATATAAATGATTGTGTAAACTCTTGGTCACAAGCAGCACCCACAAAGATGATGTAATATAATCAGACAGTTAAAATTCTCAATAAGGAACGATGCACCATTGCAAAGTGCTTAAAACATAATGATTTTTTTTTTTTTATCATTTTATTACATTCACTAATCTAAAGCAGATATATGAATTCTTTAGCATTAGGCACTCAGCCCGTAAAGTTTTGTATTCAGGAACAAGTATCAGTCATTCTGCCTTGAATACTTTTATACTGTACAAATTATTTATGTTTGTGTTTTAAAGACCTATCCTTGGATGGGCGTCAAAAAATAGCTTAGGCTATAAAGTGTGGTATGTTGCATGGTTCATGTAGCACATTTACCTCTGTGAAAATGAATTTAAGTAAATGTGTGAAAACAACATCATAATAGGAAAGTTCAACAGAACTAAAATCTCATTTTTCAAACCTGCAGCTGAATAAAGAAACAATAAGACTCATTTCTCAAAGCCTGTCAAACGTGGCCTGATGCAGAACGTTGCCAGTCTTTCGGCTTTCATTACAGCCCCATGAACGCGTTACACTAACAAAGGTTGGTGGTTACAAACCTGGACATCATCAGGCCTTTATTAGATGACATGAGATTAAATCTCAGACTCAGCTGGGATAAAGCACAGCTACAGTTACTACTGTCTTTGAGGTCAGTCCTTCTGGCCATAGATGCCGGGAAGTTCATAATGTGATGTAAATGTGGCGGCATCCTGAAAGACAAACAGAGTAGCATGTCCTGCTATCTCTCTGTCACTTAGTGGGAAAAATAGTGGCTGATTTAAAGCAGTAGATGTGTTTTAATTTACTGATTACTAACTTTTGAAAGAGGTATTTATCTTTAACCTCTTTTATCTGTCGACTGCTTAATATGCCACATTTTCCTAAGAGTGGAGATACTGTTGAAGGGGCTAAAACTGCTCTGGGTGCTGGCCAGGCAGAACAAAACTTGTGGTTTCCTATTCGCATGAAGTGGAGCTGGTCCACATTCTGGTGGGTAAAAATAATGAGAGGCTGACCGGGACAGAGTGTGCGGTGAAGATGCTGAGGTGAGGAAGGGAGGGGAGAGAGGGAAGCAGGAAAGGAGACGGGGAGCGTGGAAAAGGGAGCGGCAGAAAGAAAAAGGACATAGGGTGATAGACAGGCCACACACTCAACATGAGGTAAGGAGGAAAGATGCTAAAGGAACCAGAAGTAGGCACGGGTGAGTGTCTTAATAGAGCTGAGTGGTTCGACGCCATATGTTGGCAGGAGTCTTCAGATGAATGGGTCACTAAGGGGGCCCAAGATATGTAAGGTTCACTGCATAGCGTCTCTGTATAAATTTACTTCCAAAAGTCACACAAGCATAAAACTACTGCGAGACAGACAAATGACCACAGAGTGACAAAAAAAGTGAAACAAAACAACCACAGACAAGAGAGAGAAAAGTTAAACGAGATGAAAAAATGAAAAACAAATGACATGAAGAAACAACTAGAAAGAGATAATGTGAAGGCCAAAACAGACCCAAAACAGCTACATAGTGACATGCATTACCATGGGGGGAGGGGGGCTAAAAAGGGAAAAGAACAGTCACAAAGAAGAGACAAAAAAATGAAATAAAAAAACAAACGTAAGCTCAGAGATTTAAAAAATGACCACCAAGTGACAACGACTACAAAGAGGGAAAAAAAGTTACCACAGGCAGACGTCAAAGAGATGAAATAAAGGTGACAAAGTGACACATAAAAGGGGCATAGTGAACACAACCATGGGGGGGGGGGGACAAAAAAACGAAACAAACTAACCACAAAGAAGAGAACAAAAAATAAGTACGAGTGACAACAGATTTAAAAAACTACCAAGACAAACAAAATGATTACAAAAAAACTGCAAGAACTTTCATCTCCAATTTTGGCCTCCACCAGCTCCTGCGAGCTGTTCTACTGTGTTCTCCAGCTAGACACCACTGTGCCTCTTTTTTAAGCTAAATCTTTATGGATCCATTTTTTTTTTTTTTAGCAATAACGATGAACATTTTATCGTAATAGATTGAAGATGCTGCTTTATAAACATTGATCCTTGCATGCTTTCCCTTTGCCACGTGTTTTCTCCAGATGCTACTGCAGTGCAAAGTCGTGCATGTGTTAACTGGTGAATCGGCTGTATAGTGACTGTGGGCGTGGATGTGACAGTGAGCGGTTGTCTGTCTCTCTCGACTGATTACCCACAACAGTAATTGAAAAGTTAATTACAACAGCAACATTGTCAACTGTTGAGGTTTGAAGCTTTCAAAAAAATACAAAACCCTTCTGCAGCTGACACGCTGCCCCCTGCTCAACCTGTAAACGAATGGAAACCCATTGTTTTACTTGCATGGTAATATAGCTTCTCTTTATGAAAAGACTTATTGTTTGTATTGATGACAGGAGGATCTCGGGATGCTCATCACTTGAGTGAGATAAAAAGATCTCCCTTTAAGAGATTTCAGTCAAACGCATATATGACATATATTAGAAGGTCAGAGAGTTAAGTGCAGCTGGACAGTTGAGGTGTTTACACTAACATGCTGGTCTAAACCTCCTCTTGCCCTCCCGGTCAGGCCTGTCATGTGTGTAACGTCTCCTACCCCATCGCCATTCCACGAGGTAACAGTTTCGGTCCCCTGCAGAGGGAGGCTGGACTCTGCATAGTTTCCACTCGCTCGTTCACTTACACTTACAAAAATAATTAAAGGGAATGTTTTTAAGGAGGCTCTGAAGTGGTCCTGATGTCTTCTAGCTGGAGCCCGCTGTCTGATCTCAGCTGGGTTCTAATCAGAGGGACCACCGAGTCAGGTCACTAACTGTTAAAGGAATAAACAGTGCTGAACCCGTTGTGATCGAGGCCACTAGTTTGGATCAGACCTTTTCGGGGGGAAAGGCATTAAATTCCAAGATGTTGTGCACAGGAAAACTTTATCAGATGTTGTTTTAAGATGATGGGAAAGTGATTCTCTTTGTTTTCATTGAGATTTTTTTTTTTTTTATTAGCTTGTACTTGTGATCACAGGCCCAACTGTTTACAAACTGCTGTTATGTCTCTGCTGTATAACGTGCAGATGTCACAGTGGAGCGAAGGTCTGCCGAGCATCGTGGCCTAGTTTAAGAACCAATTATACTGCAGATCACTGACTCCCTCACAAATACCTGCATCCATTGGGAACACATTAGGAAGCAATGTGTTCATTCTTTCCGAACAGGGGTGATGCACTCGTCTGGTATGGGCGTTTGTGTTTGGTGGGCGGCCTCAGCCAAACCCTCTTAGAGTGGGAGAGAAGGAGAGTTCTGCTACTAGTTAATATACATCTGTAGCTCTGGTGGACAAAAGCTGGACCTCAAAGGCCGCAGCACGGGTAGATAAATGCTGCAAAATGAAATACAGCAGCTGCTTACAGAAACACGCACGCACGTCCAGGCATCCAGACGTACATCGCAGAGAGGCCTGCGAGCCGCTCGGCATCCGTTTGCGTGTCTGGTTTCATCTACTTTCATAAACTTGTGCGAGCGAGCCAAAGTGCGCCGCTGCCATGTGTTTCTCCCTCCATGCCACACGTTAATGAGCGGAGATATCAGCGGCTGGGAGGCCAGGGAGCTGCATCTGTGTCCCAGGAGTGTTTAGCCCAGCTAACCTGGCGTTCCTGCATCTGTTTACATGGGCTCCCACTGACAGCAGTGAACTCTGTAATTCAATTTTATTCTCCAGTTCAACACATGGGAAAAAGACAGCTACTTTACCCACAAATATTCTACTGTCTCCACTGACTGTCTTGTTTTTCAGGAGGACAGTTTTCAATTTAAATTTGTTTTCACTTCTCTCACGGCTTCCAATTTGCCATCAACAACAAACATCCCACTCATCGCCTCCAAACACGCTCTGTTGTTCTTTGTCACCTTGTGAATTTCCGACCAGACGCGTTTCTACGAGTGTGGCGTTCATGCAAGGTATATTTTGTAAGTGTAACCTTCAGGGAGCCATAAAAACGGATGGCTTACAGATGTCCTCATGTCACAGGACCTTATTGACACATTAGGCTCCTCGGCTGTGCACCCCCAAACACTGAATGTGACCACACAACCAGGCCGTTCAGCACTGATCAGAACCAGATGCCTTTGCTTGCACATGGATCGTCTATCTCATTTGGACTTTCTCACTCTCACATATACTGACCCACTCCTTCACTCATCTGTAATAATGCACAGTGGTAAACATTTCCATTTTGGAATCTCTTCAGTGCACTTTTTAGTGAAATCCCAGTTGGATTGTCTATCCTTTCCAGCGTCTGCTTAGATCGTGTATTCTTTTGCAAGCTACATGTTATCAAATATTCTATCAGACTTTTTGGTATTTCACTTAAGAAACATGAGATTTCTTTGTGCACGAGATATTGAAACAGCTGGACTTTGAACACCTGTAATGTGCATTTCAGCCTCAGATCCTGTATGTTCGTCTCTACAGAGCGCCGAAAAGAGTTTTTCTCTTCCCTCTGTGCAAGTGCTTCTTGGCCTGTGAGGTGTGCAGCCATGGAAAGTGTTTAAAACTGCCTGCTGAGAGGTAGTTAGCCATAGACACTAATTACATGGCAGAAGGCATGTTAAAAGCCCCAAGAACTCTTGTAAAAACACATACACAAACAGCTGAACGCTCAAAAATAAAGCAACCGCACTTGAGGGATGCCAAAATCCGTCTCGTGCACGGTTATGTCTTGTGAACCATCCGTCCGATTGGAAGAGCGCTTCAAGAAATGTAAAATCTGACCTCGCTGCTTGTGG
The DNA here is from genome assembly GCA_015108515.1 of Hemichromis elongatus. Lineage (NCBI taxonomy): Eukaryota > Metazoa > Chordata > Actinopteri > Cichliformes > Cichlidae > Hemichromis > Hemichromis elongatus. Next base: position 8,708 of record VUQR01022942.1, on the reverse strand, counting down.
AAGAATTCAAAACAGAGTCCTGAATGCGATCTTTTTTTGGTCCATTTTGATTGGCAAAAAGATTGTTTTCTCTCTCATTGCAGGAAAGGCTTATTTTAGTTCAGAGAATTTCTCATGAAAGAAATTTAACGGCTAACCTGCTAAGGTTTCTCTAAAGAAATCGAATTTGCGGAATACATTGAATAGATTGAAGCACAAGTGGAATCAGGGGACATGGGGGGAGGCAGTAAATGGAAAAAATATTGGCTCACAAATGTGCTCTTCATCCTGTAGCTCTTATGTAGCAGCATTTACACAATAAGTACCCAAACAAGCAGCAACAATGTGATCTTACACCAATCTCCAACCCATCTCTCTGCAGGTTTTAGGCATTTTATTTCCAAATTTTGCTACCAGAAGACTCACAAATGCTCGTCGTCTCCAGACTGGACAACGTGAGCAGCATCTGAGGCGTCGCTCTGCGGTGATGAGGAGAAGAGGTGTTTTCACAGCTGTCTGTGGCTGGGTGCACTTGCATCCCCACATGTAGACAACACACTCCCACACAATCTCACACACACTCTGAGCTCACTGCCAAAGTTTCTCAGTATACACAGCAGAGAGTGAAGATTGCATCCCTGCACCAGCAGACGCACTGCAGAGGCAGCTCCTTATTATAAGCATCAGAAAACAAAACTAATTAAATAAACGTAAAATATTTGGATCTTTTCTAGATTAATGCAACATAATACGAGATGTGCATGTTTTGTGGGCCTGTTGTCCATAAAAGCATCTCACCCTCCACCTTCCCCCCAAACTCTCCACGCCCCAACCACCTAAATCAATTGTCGGTCAAGACCATTATGTTTATAAGACATGTGATTTGGTCAGACTGCTGAAGCCTCTCATTCACTCTTTTGTATAAAATAAGGCTTTTGTCCTCCATCTTTTTCCTGTGAGCCATGGGTCACTTCAAGACAACTATGGGCAGGAAGAGTTATTACGCCAACCACCAACCTCAGGATGTCCATACAATGTGGAAAAGTTTGAAACCTGTCCTAAACCATTACATGTCATCAATAGGCTCCGTATTCAAGCATTCGAGGCCCAGCCCCGGATAAATGGCAGAAAATGGATGGATAGTTATGAATTACTTTTCCGGGGTAAGTTCCCAAACGCTGACCTTCAGCGTTGATGACGTTGTGGGTTAGCTGACTCATGATGGCCTTCCACATCTACATATACCAGATCCAGAAAAGTGGACTCAAATGAAACGGGTTGTTTCCTGGATGCTAAAAGCTTCTAAGTGCATCTAGTGTTCTTGCTTCAACTAATAACAGCTTTCTTCAAGTTATCTGTCTGTATTGTAACAGTATGATTGCATATAGTGCAGAAAATAAGTTCTCAATAACTAATTAACCTTTCAAGTCATTTTTGGCGAAAACCAAACTACTATATTTCAGAGAAAGGCAAAACTGACATTTTGGGGGAAAGAATGCAAATAGTTTTTACTGTGTGTGAATTAGAATGACATGATCTTTGTTGTTCCCTGGTTGCCAAATCTGGAACAATATTAACACAAAGACAAATTACATATTCTGATTTCCTTGACTTGACATTGTTGCCAGTGATCAGTAGACTTCGGAAGATTAACCATTTACCATGCAATAAGCCACTAGAGAACCATTTAGCAGTAGGATTAGGGTTAGGTTGCCTTGAGAGACATACTTATTACATTCCCCTGTGGTAAGATTTCCATCTGACTTTAGCACATACATAGAAATCACATATCAAGATGCACACATCAAGTTAACCTATCCCTGTGACATATTCTAAGCATTCTAAACTAACAAAAGGCAAAACAGCAAGAGTTTCAAAACTGCTGTATTTGATGGTGGCTGGCTGCATCGAACGTCCTCCATGATTTCTTCTAATGCTCTGCCTGCTTTTATGTTCTCGATGCTCAATGTCAAGTGAAAGGAAAGATTTCAGATAAAAAAACCCAAAAAGAAACATTTATGTCTTTCAAAGAAAAGTCATTGCAAAGCACTGTACAATAGAAATGAGTAAAACATATTTAATTGCAGTAAGAGCCAATCAAAAGATGCAATAAAATAAACAGGTACAATCCATAACAGAAGGAATAATTTCTTGTTAAATTATTTTTCCTGATTGAGTGAGTGATCCATTTAGAAATAGATAAACGGCTTGGAATGCTTTAAGAAAAATAAGTGAAATTTCCATAATATGAATTCTTTGACTTTCATTATCAGTGTGTGTTACTGCCTGTTTTATTTTGATAGTCTCTCGTCTTGCATATTCGGTTTTGCTTCCCCTGTCTTGTCTCATTAGTTATGATTCAGTTCAGCTGTGTTTCCCTGTGTCTCCACTTTCTTTAATCCCCCTCCTGTGTATATACTGTCTAGGGCTCTTTTTCTTGTCACCTTTTATCTCATGACGTGTGCAGCCTCTGTTCATCCAGCTTGTTTTGCCCAGGGTCAGTTTGTATTTGCCTTTTGTTTTTCATTGGTTTTCGCCACCAATAAAGCTGTGATTTTGAGTTTAATGTCTATCAGCTGAGTCCTGCATTCTGGGTCCACTTCCTGCCACACACCAGACATGACATCGAAATTCTGCAGTCACAGATATTCAGATAATCTGTAACTCCCACACTGTTTACTCTCTAGATCCTGTGATTCTCTTGGACATTGTTTGTAATGCTTTTCTTTTTTCATGGTTAACTCAAAGTCCTCCATTCATTTCAGTTCTACCAACAGCAACTTTGTAACAGATATATCTGTACGTAAAGCAGTAAGCATTGTTGCTGTAAATGTAATTTAATTTTCAAGTGAAGGTCGGCTTCCTTTATCAATATTACTCAAAAATACCGGATACACTTGCATTGCTATGCAGATGACATCTAGCTATATTCATTTATAAAACCAGATGACAGAAATCATGTCTTAGAGACATAGTGGACAACCTCAAATTCTAAAGTTTGTCATAAAAATCCTTGACACCTGGTGTCTAATAAGATACTTACTCTGGATATCGTTACCTTTTTTTCCATTAAGAAATCTCTGAACTAGGAAAAATCTTGCAGTTATTCTTTACATGAATAAATATGTAGGATTACTTTGCTTCTTTTGGCCATATCGCTTAAATTAGAAACATCCTATCTTAGAACAGGGCTGAAAAACTAGTTCAAGTCATTATAATCAGATTCCTCTAAAAGCTCCTTGAAAAGTCTTCATTTGACCCAAAACATTGCAGCGAGAGTAAAGAAAGATCATGTTTATTCACACTTGAGATTTGTATGAAGAATGGCCCACCAGCTTCTGCGTTAAAAATGGAAGCGATCCTCTGATTGTTGGCTCCTAATACTTCTAGACTTGAGGTTTCTTGTAGTCTACATCATCCACATCTGACTTCAGAGGTATTTTGGACCCTACAGCTTAGATGCTACTTCTAGCCCGTTCGTTTGTCTTTAGCCTGCATCCTGAACAGTTATGTAATCTCATTCTTCATGCTGTGCACTCTAAAGGGGCATGAATGAATGTGATACAAATAAAACGCCTGATTTACTAAAAACAGGAGTCTGCCCATGGTGATAAGTGTTGACCTATTTGCATGAAGCTGTACCACAACCATAAGGTCACATTCCAGGGAGCGGTCTGGTTTAATTTTGGACTTTCTGATTGAGAACAGAATGTGAACGGATGAGGGACATTGTATCCTGCCATGCGACTTGTATTTGTCACAGTGTTATTTCATGCTCCTGACTGGAATAATCTCTAAAAAGTCTTTGATGTCTCGACTCTGTATTTTCATGGACTCTTATGGTTGGGTGGCTAAAGCCACTCTGTGGGGAAAGTCTCAGTGTAAACACAGTGAATCACAACCACACACTCAACAAGTTCTCAAGCACATCCTGAAAGTAATTTAGAAATGCCCTCCCTGGAAAGAGATAAGGAATTAAATCTTGTGACATTTGCAGAGCAGACTTTCACTGTAATTCCTTATATCGTATCTCTGTATTCATCTGAATTCCACCCATCACCCACACTCGTAGGTGTGTGTTTGTGAATCATAAGTGGGTGTGCGGTATCCACACCCAGAGCTATTCCCACACAAGAATAGTTTTGGAATCCAAGCCTCACTCATAGGAATGTGGCTTCAATTAGATCCATCTGATTTAGTCCAGCTCTGGAACATCCTGCTTTCCACTGTCCCCGCACTATTGTCCTCGATCTTCTGTGTTAAATGTGGCACACAGTAAACCTGTGAAATGGTATTTCACTATTAGGACTTTTTCCACTTTCTTACTTGTAAACCTTCAGTTCGGTTTCCCAATATTGGACAACAGTATATTTTCATAGTAGCAAACATCTGAGTGGAGTTTACAATACCAAACATAGCTGACTGGTGAACCACAAACCTTGAGACTGCAAATTCATTTAAACTGCAAACAAATACTGTTTGTCACTTGGATCAACAGTAGGATTTGGAACGGGAATTTATTTCTTAATGCTCTTGACGTTGAAACAGCAGTTATTTTGCCAACCTGAGACATTGTTTTGTATATGAACTCAAACACCGTTACAGGTTGACGCCTGTTGTTGCGTCAGCGTACCCGCTACTGAACTCAGCATGTTTTAATGCTGTGCAAAAACAGTTTTTGGAAATTAAACACAAGACACTTTCTCCAGAAAGTCACAGCAGTGTTATGTTGCGAAGTCCCATATTTGTATTCAGTGTATTAATTTTACACTGTTTTTGTTAAACACAAAGTTAATGTCTACTATATATTTATTTATAATAATAAAAATGATATTATTTTGCACAAGAGCTCCAACAAGCAATGATACAATTAGGTAAGTATCCAGATTCAGAGGGATGTTTCGATTTAGAAAGGTGACTTTCGTCTTACCTGGCTGTATCACCATGGTAACGTATGCTGAAAACATAACCAGAGTTCAATTCAGTTTGATTTACATAGCGCCAAATAACGGGAGCAGTCACTTCAAGGCGCTTTATATCGTGAGGTATAATAGTTCAAACCCAGGTAAAAGTGAATGGAAGCACAACATTTTCTTCTATTCTCTAATTCATAGCAATTTCTAAGGGCAACATAGATTTGATTCTTTCATAGACACATTGTGCATGTCCAAGCTGTTAAGCTGTACCTTAGAAACATTATGGATGAAGCACAGCTGTAAAGTCACAGCATGTTTTTACAGTTGATTCTAATTCCGCCGCTGAGTCTCTTTTACACACTGGAAATGCAGCTACTAGAAACAAGACAACCACAACGAATACCTGTTCAATCACTCAAATTCATTTAACTTTGATCTGCCAACAAACTACATTTCCACATGTCCTTTATGAGGCTATGGCACAGTAACCTTTCATGCCTAAATGTATCCGGTTTAAAGTTTCGGAGCGCTAACGAGCAGCTTTTACTTCACAAATAAACGGGAGCACAGAGAGCGCGCTCAGCGTTAAAATACATTTATTAACGTGAATGAAAATGTTTATTTTCCCCACTCTATTTGCTCGATTACTTTGTTTTGTTTGTCTCATTTGCAACAGTGTTGCATTTTACTATATATTTTTATGATTTTAATAGTTTTTTATCACTATCATTTTATTATTATCACCTGATAACATCCCTGATTGGAATAGGGGCACTCGTAGGGATCGCTCTTTGAAGAAGAAGAGCCATATGAAGTGAAACAACCCTTTTTAAACCTTATAAATGTGGTTGTGATGCTTGTCCTGCAGGTTTCAGATGTCACCCTGGGTCAGCACACCTGAATCAAATGATTAGTTCATTAGCAGGCCTCTGGAGAACTACAAGACATGTTGAGGAGGTCATTTAAATCAGCTGTGTTGGATAAAGGACACATTTAACTCCTGCAGGGCACTGGCACTCGAGGCCTAGAGATGCCTACCCCTGCTTTAAAGCATACCCTTTAGGTAAGCATGTGTTTTGTGTACAAGTTTAATGCGACTGCTATGTTGTGAATGTTTCGAGTGTTTTGAATATCTCCAAGTGGCCATTCCAGTGGTTTTTGGCACGTTAGCCTTCTTTTTTTCACCACTTTGTTAGTGCAAAACAACAGAAAACACCCACTCCCCACTCCTTTTGCCACCAAGAAAATGCAAACATTAACATTGAGTCAGGAAATTGAAATGCCAGTTTCAAATAGCCTTAGCTTCAAACCGCATGCTGCCCAGATGGGACAACTGACAGACCTGAGGTTTAGATGCTGTGTTTGACTGCCACCATTCCCACAATGTTTCCCATGACAACTAAAGTTGAGGGGGAAAAAAATCATATTACCCATTTGCTCCCCACCAAAGGAATGAACAGTCAAGTGCACCGAGACACGAAGGAGTGTTATGAAAGGAACATGATCTAATCCACTTCCCTCTGTAATGCCTCACAAGACAATATTTACTCATTTTCAGAATCGATACCACTGGCAACAGATGACAGAAAGGAGTGAGACAGAGGAGAGATTCGTCATCCAAAAATTACACTCCATTTACATTTTCTCCTGCAAACATCAACACCGTGTGACAGGCCAAAGACACGAGCGGCCTGTGATGGAAACGGCCCCAGTGCGGATGCAGAGACCTCTTCGCGACCTCCCTCTGGGCCCGTCTGCATGCAAAGACCTCTACGTCTCACTTCAGCATAATCCCATACAGCTGAATCCAGTCACCGGGAGACCTCTGAGAGCACCGGTGCACTAAGCTAAAAATAAATCTGAGGATTAAAAGCGTACTGCAATAAAATCAAAATAAGTTTGCGAGTCTGGACTTTTCTTCAGCTGTGCATTTTTAAACACTGCTATCATAACAAGCAGCAACTTCAAAAGTGCGCTTTCTAACCTTCCATTCATTTCTCCTCTCGCCTTGTTTTCCATCAGCCAGTCTCACTTGATCGGAATAGTTTCAGCACTTTTTCCTGTTTGGATATCTGGCCTGCCGCGTTGACCACGACAATTACTCAAAGAGTGTTGCTGAGAATGTATTGGAAAAGCTTTGGTTGAATGAGGGCAATAATAGAGGGGTGGGGTGGGGTGGGATGGGGGCGGCTGATAGCATGACGGAGGTGCATAAATGGATGATTCTGTTGTTGCCTGGGAAAATACAACAAACAAACCATGGAAAAAGATGTTTATGCTTACGGACCGAATCCTTTCTTCTCATCCTCTGTTCAAAACACCACCAGGAGTGTTCTGTGACAAAAGGTGTTAAACCTTGGATTTCCTGGTAGAAGGAATGTTTGGAAAGTGAACATGGAAAATGGGCCATTTTTTCCATCCAGCTATCACACCTGATTTATTTGAGATATTCCTGGAAGGTCTTGCCACTGCCGCTGCCTCTGCCTACCCACGCGAAGGCCCGACTTCAGGCTCGCCAGGCACCCTTAATCATACACCACGCAAACACTTTTGAGTGATCTGAGGCTGCCGAAGCGTATTTCCAGATATTAACATGACCGCAAGAGGAAACAGTTATGATTAAAAATAATAATAAAATTTACAAAAGGCGGAGAGTGCAGCCAAATGAGATGCAGATGGAATGTCAGCGGTGGAGTCAACAGTTGGCTGCTGCAGAGGCTGCGGTCAGAGAGGCGGGGTTGGCGTGTAGAGAGTCCTCTGTGCAAGCAGTCACAATATTCTGATCCGCAATATTGCCGAGTCTCTGCCATCGACGTTGTGTTGGGGTTGAGGTTGGTCTGTTGTTGGGCTCAGGAGAGCAGCAGATACAAATCCATGCTTTCTGCATCAACACGTGCAGGCACCTGCAGGCTCACAGAACTTACACATACATCTAAATATAACGCAGCTGAGAAAAACAGGAAATTGTCCACATACACTCAAACACGATGGCAGCCTCCTGTGTGTGGCTGAAAAATTACAAAACTCTGTGTGTGTGCGTGTGTGTGTGTGTGTGTGTGTGCGCGCACCACAACATCTCCAAGTACACAGAGTTAGCGAAAGAAGTGTTGAGTGAAGCCAGTGTAGCTGGATTATTGGAAAAATCTGTTTTGGTGACCGAGTTTGTCGTTTAATATTTGCTTTGATGTCCGCTCATTTGGATTTTTATCATTTTATTCTGCTTATTCAACAGCCTCCCAGCAAATAATTAACATGGCACGTGTAATTCAAAGCACTCGTAGTAACAGCTGAAGTTGGTCCAGATTAAACAGTTCACTCCAAAATCGTATTTGGGTGTTTTTCTGCTGGCATGTAGTGCTATTTATCAGAAATCAACAGTTTGTAGTTTGTATGGTTTTTTTTTTTTTTTAGATACATATTTGGAGATTTTAGTCTTCGCTTGAATATAACGTAACTAAGGGGCATCCACCCAGGAAGTGAGTCACTTGTGCAATCACTTTGTAGATGACGGTTGGTCATTAGGCAAGGCAAGGCAAGGCAAGTTTATTTATATAGCACATTTCAACAGCAAGGTGATTCAAAGTGCTTTACAGAGACATTTAAAAAAAACAAAAAAAACAACAAATAAAAATCATGAATTTCAATGGGAAGAAAGAAGCAGTAGTTAAAGAGGAACAGTAGATAAAATCAATTGTTAAAATGTAATTTTTGCAATTTAAGCTTAAAAGTAAAACAGTGCAGATTTGGTGCTTTATTCAAATGCAGCAGAGAACAGGTGAGTCTTCAATCTGGATTTAAATAAACTGAGTGTTT